>CAUYQG010147852.1:0-32153 GCA_963574415.1 Tarsius wallacei | reverse complement strand
AAAACAGCAAGACCTCCATGCCCCACCCTCTCTAGTCACCAGATCTCACCCTGAGAAACTTTTGTTTCCCTGGATAAAAAAGTCCTCAGAGGGAAATGTTTTGTCAATGTGGAAGAGGTAAAACAAAACATGACAGAAGCAAAAACAGGCATCAAAATTGATGAGTTCAAACACTTGAGTATCTTAGTGGGTGTACTGCATCAAACGGAGGTACTTTTGAAGGTGACTGAAGTTTAAATGTATAAGAATACACAACTTTTTATAAATAAATTCAGGATTTTGGGGGGGTCCCTCCTTGTATTATTCACTCTACTTTTTTAAAAAAGAAGAGAGTAATCATATACATTACTGCAATCATTAACTCAAGAAATTCTCTCTATAAAACATATTTGCAAAACAAAATAGAAAGGAAATAGCTGACTCATCAGATAAAATATATTTAAAAATCCAAATCTCCCTATCACCTTCACAATCACTACAGAGTTCCAAATCTGTATTTCTAACTTGATGACCCTAAAATTTTGGATAGTGCTTGAAGAAAGCTAGTATCTTCATTACTCAAAATAGCTCCTCCTCTTGATGGTCCTGCTTTTCTTGATAGTACCACCGCTCTCAGACTAGAAATCTCAGTTAGCACTAAGGCGACATTTCCCTTTGCCATGGTCATATGAATAATCCTGTCAATTTTTCTTTAATGAATTCTTCACTTCCCTTTTCTCATACACATTGCCTTCACCTAGTAACGCTTTATTAACTTGTAATAGTTTAAACTGATGTCTTTATTTCTCTACTCAACTTCATTCAGTATATTTTCTTGATTAACTTCACCCCAAAGTACAAGAAAAACAAAAACTCAATACCTCTTCCTTTTCCTTGAGAAAAAAAAAAAAACTCCTGGCCTTCAAAGACTAAGTTCTGCTCTCCAGCCTATACTTCTGGTTTCATCTCTTAATAGTTCTGTAATTCCATCCTAATGGGTTTCCTCACTCAGCCCTTGGGGTTTTCTTAAGCCTCTGTGCTACAGGTTGTACCAGTGCCAGTGGGTGGAATGCCTCGCTAGGCTGTTCCACCTACTAAACCCTTCCCAATCCTCTATGCTTCCATACTGTCACTCTGTGACTCCTCTAACCTGCTATTTTTCCCTTCAAATATTTTATATCCATATGAAATTACATGAATATGACTGACACACATGCCAACATGATACATATATATATGCATGAGTGTTTATTTCTTTATTATCTGCCTCCCTACCATAATACAAGCTCCATGAGGACAGGAACTTGTCTTGCTCATTCTGTATTCCCAGTACTCAGAACAGTGTCTACATGTAACAGGAGCTGTTAAAAGAATTACTGGACTGGCTCAAATGCCACCTCTTCTAGATAAAAGTGGCATTTGTCCTGCCACTGAAATCTTTTAGTATTGACAGTCTGCATTTTTCATATAGCTTATATACAACGTTGCATGATGGTAACTGTGTCTAAGTTTGAAGAAAAGAAGAAATACAATTTTTAATGTATTTTTTAAAAAGTTTTCTTAAATGGTAATATGCATTAATCTTATCTATTTTGGTAACAAAAAATAAATTAAAAATATGCATGGCTAGTCATCAGCAGCAAAAAAGCACAGCATGTCCTTAAAAGTTTTATTCCTGAAAAACAGAAAAAATACAATCAAATAAGTAAATCACCTGCTATGTCATCGACAATCTCTGTATATGTTCTTCTGGCTATGTCAAGAAATTCATTGACGTTAGACCTCACTGCGTAGCACTTCTGCGTTCTCATATTCAGGCATCCTTTCATGTATCTTGCATCATCATTAATTACTGTTCTAATCTTTTCAAGTATGATTTCAAACCTAAAATTAAGGCAAAAAAGAACATTTCAGGTAATAAGTGAGTTATTTTATAATTTGAATCAGTGATAGCAAATTTTTATTGAAAGTTATTTTGAAATAAATAAGTAAGTAATAAATATTTAAATTTCCAGAAGTTAGAGCTATGACCAAGTCAATTTTAAACTACTGTAGTTCATCAGTCAGGACTAGCCTAAAACAACCTGAGGCTTTCAACTACTGTAGTTCATCAGTCAGGACGAACCTAAAACAACCTGAGACCACCATCTACTACTAATAAACAGATCTCTCAGAGTATACATACTGATGTTCCTGAGAGTGTAAAATGTATCTCTAAAAAACTCTTATAAAAGTTCTGGCACAAGGCCAGGTACAAAGGCTCATGTCTGTAATCCCAGTGCTCAGGAGGATGAGGTGGGAGGATCATATGAGAACAGGAGTTCAAGACCATCCTGCAGCGACATAGCAAGAACTCGTCTCTTAAAAAATAATAACAAAAAAGCAAAAAACTGGCTTCACTCTTATTCACTCACTAAACATTAACTTATACCATATATCAGGCACTGTGCTAGGTGCAGAGATTCAAAGAACAGCATATGGTAGAAGCAAGGGAGACTAAATATATATTGTGAGACAGTGTAACAGGAACCATACAATTATTAGTGATAAAGTGCAGTGATTATGCAAACCAGAAATCTGGTAACACCTATTTTCCTACATGTTTCCTTTATTCTGCTCTGTCTTTTATTTGTAATTAAGCTGGTTTTATTACTAACTTCAGTTTGTGGCCTCACATAGAGAATAAATCTTCAATCAATAAAACAGTTCTTAGGTATCACAGATGTTTTCAGTCCAGAACCAAGATGCCACTGCTTATCTTTTGACAATATTAAAATTAAGCTCTATTTAAATCTTACTAATATTCATATCTACTATTTTTAGTTACATTTAACCCTTCATAATTTAACAAAACAGAGGAATATATTTTTATGGCTTTAAGTTTTTCCATAGAGAATGGCTTTTAAAACAAATACTAAAATTGGGAGGAAAAGAGAAATACTAAAATTGTGCATCAATTTCAATTTTTCATGCTATTCTAATTGTTCATCAACACAATAATCAATGTGCTGCTACCATATTTATTGTACTTATAAAGTAAAATGTAAGGATGAATAAGGATTTCGGTAACCAAAACTCAAGTAATTGTTCTATAAAATAAAATCTTTAAAATTAGTTATGATCAGGAAGAAAAGAATGATCTTTTTTTATTAAGAGTTGAGTGACAAAGACCTCTTGTCTTCCAAGGAACTGGAGTAAGCTCTTAATAAAGGTGTGTTACAGTTCTTCAGAACAACCTATTAAATAATAAAATAAAAAAGTTAAGAATGAAGTAAGACACCAAAAACACAGCATTTTTGCATTTGTTTAACAGTTTACCAAATACTTTCTTGCTTCATTTTCTCTTTATAGACTCATAAAAATATTATAGGTATGTAGGTTAGGACAGACGGTAACCTTATTTTCCAGATAAAAAGCACATGGCTAATAAGTACCATCCACTGCTTCACTATTATGAGTTTTATTTTTCTTGCCCCAACTAATTGTTAACATTCAACTACTTATTGATATAAGCACTTGAACAACTACTGTTTTTGATACTTAGAATACTCTACATGTAATTCCCAAATTTGGGTTATATGTACATTAAGCCAAAAAAAGTGATTTGTATATTCATAAACAGAGCAATTTCTTCATTCTTATATGGCAAAAAAAAACAACAGGAGTTTTATTTTGCCTAATGAAAACTAAGAGAAGTCACTAACTAAATAAACAGAAAAGAGAAGAAAGGAACATAGTTAATCTGAACTTCATCTCCTCTTTTAGTTTGATATGATGTGACAGCAATTTTTTGCTTATGAATAGAAAATAATACGCACATACTAATAAAAACAAAAACCGCAAAAGCATTAAGAAAAAAATAAACCACTCACAACCCTACTGCCCTTCCAAAGGTAAGTACTGTCAATATTATGGTGTATTTCCTGCCATCATCTGGAACAGAAACTTCATGCCATTGTATGCTCCCTTCCCCCATCTACTACGGGCTCAGTGTCCCTTATGTAAAATGCATGAAATAGGAAGTGTTTCGGATTCTGGATCTTTGCAGATCTTGGAATATTTGCATATACAATGAAATATTTGAAGATGAAACCCAAGTTTAAACATGAAATTTATTCATGTTTCATATACACCTTATATACATAGCCCGAGTTGATTTCAAACAACACTTTAAGTAATGTTCATGAACCATCAGACAGCAAAGGTGTTACCATCTCAGTCACCCATGTGAATAATCTGTGGGTTTTTGGCATCACTATCATTCCTGACTCTGAATTCATAAGCTATTGATAAGCAATCATTTTTTACACTTATTCACACATAAAAATTTAGCAGTAAAAAATATGACATACCATTAATAAAGGGAAAAAAATAGTGTATTCAAGGTAACTAGGCAGCAAAGTGGCATCACCAGAATACCTGTGTCAGCTGTTAAGTAATAGCACAACAGACTATGTCAGGCTCTCAGCTGCCACCTACAATGCTGTGCTTTGATTAAAAGGTTATGTAAACTGTCCCTTATTTTTCTAGGTAAGAAGAAACATCAGAAGCAGTTGATGGACCAGGAAGTGGGTTTTCTAGGAAGGTTTGCTGATGGCTTTTTAAAAATGCCTCCTCCAGTGTTAATCTGCCTCATTAATGACAGTTTTCATCTTACAAGTTTCTTTTTCATCTTAAAAACTAACATGATTTCTTATTGCTGAGTGCACACTTCTCTAGGCATTCAGTAAGCCCACCACACATTTTCACTTTGTCTTCAATAGACACTCTTTCTGCGGTATGAACAATGTCATCTTCATCATCGCTATTATTGCAATCACCTTGATTTATGGCAGCAATTTTACCATTGGTTGATGAATGAACAACTGGAGCCTCATTATCAATGTTAAAGACTTCTTCAATACCTACTTCTTTCTGTTTACTGACAGACTCTGAAGGTGTATTTTTTTTCATATGTAAAGAGTTCAGACACAATTGTTTTCTCAGTGACATATGGAATTCTTCAATGTCACAACCTTGTTTATCACCTTCACTGAAAATAGTCACAGGCTAGAGGCCAGGCACACACAACTGTGTCTTTAGCGACTACGTTCCAAGCACTGGCAACAGTATATATAGCACCCTTCATACTAAACTCCTTCTGAAACTCTTCCACATCCATGACTCTATTTATTGTTGCTGGCATGCTGTTCAAGAGAGTTTTCTTATATTTACTCTTCATTGACCTAGGGATACCCTGGTCATATGGCTGAATTAGTGATACCACATTTGGAGGAAAGTATATAGCACAAACATTATTTTTTATGAGAACTGTAGCTGGAAGATGAGAACGGTTGTCAAGAAAGAACAAAATCTTGCAATTATCATTCAGTCCAACTTCCTTGCAGTGAGCACAGGCCACAAAACGTTAGGGGAACCAATCAGAAAAAATGTCCCCAGTGATTCAGGCCTTTTCGTTAGCATATTGATAAACTGGTAAGAAATTCACCCATTGAAGACAGCAAGGATGCAAACTTTTGTCTATTACAGCAAGTTTACACTTATGCATGCCTCCTGCATTAGCACAGCCCAGCAGTTATTCTTTCCTTGCCATCCTTAATTCCCATAGGGCTGTCTCATCAACTGTAATCAGTGTCTTTCTGGGGCAACAATGCCAAACAATAAAGTTTAATCAGCATTATAGACTTGTTCTGGCATCAGATTTTCATCAGTGATGACCTTAGGAAGCTTGTCTATAAATTTCTCCAATGTCTCATGATCAGCAGATGCTGTTTCACTACAAATTTTTAAAAATTTAACGCTGTATTTCTTCTTAAATTTCTGTGGCCAGCCTGTGGAATATTTACAGTTCCTTTCAATTTTCATTTCATTGTGATTTTTTTTTGCTTGTTTCATGATCAGCATTCCATAATGTGGCATGTGTTCACCGCAATGCTGACAGATCCATCTCAATGCGTCACTGAGAGCTTCGCTTTTAGCTTTATATAGCATTTTTCTATTTGTTTTCATTAATTTCTGTCATTGCTTTCAGCACAGAACTTCAACAGCTTATCCTTCTGTTTCCTCAGGTCATACATGGTGGTCATTCCAACACCGTACTCTTTTGTAAGACATCTCACACTTACATCATTGTCCAGTTTCTCCAATAGCTTGACTTTCCGTGCTTTAGAAAAACAGAAATAATTCCTCTTTTTCTTATCACTGTTACCCACAGGGGTATCTGCAGGCCTTTTTGACATTTTGTTGTTGTTGTTATCCTAACCTCTACACATATAGGATGATATTTTAACAATATGTTTAAACCACAAAGAATAAGCAAAAACACAGTGAGCAACGCATGCTGGTCATGTCCCCACGTGTGTCGTCATGGAAAACTTGCCATTGGTGTAGTCAACCTGCACACGTGTCACTTTATTACTCTTTAGGGGTGTGCTTAGAAAAGATATATCTTTTGGAGAATCTGGGTGTGCACAAAAAAGATATATCACAGCTAGGGGGCTAGGAGGGTCTTTTTGCCCGTAAAGATACAGAAGAAACTGTGTTGTGCACCTGCACTTTGACCATGACCCATCACATAATGGTAAGTGTAAAATTTTCCATTTGTGGCATCATGTTGGCCCTAAAAAAGTTTTGGAATTTGGAGCATTTTGGATTTTGAATTTTCAGATTAGGGATGCTCAGCTTGTATACTACATCATAAGTATGAGAAACTTTTCACAGCAAAACTTCTAAATAATTAACAATATTCCACCCTGTGGAAAGCAAATAATCTGTTCCTCTAACTATTGGCATTCTACTCTTTTTTACAAATTTTCACTGATCTAAGTAAATAATGCTGCAATGACCATCACTGGACATACATCTTGGTCAATGTTTCTGAAAGTTCTTGAAGACAAACTTCTATAAGTAGTATTACAGGATCAAAAGCTGGATGTTGTGAATGTTTCCTACATAATATTCTGTAAAGTATGTGCTATCTGTATTCCTACCAGCTATTTAAGAAGTTGTCTGTTTTATTGACCACTAGTTAGCAGCGAGTTACATACATTACAAAAATATAAATCTTTGCTTCTTTGACACATAAAAACTATGGTTTTAATTTGCATTTCTTTGATTAATAGTGAGGGTAATATTTTTTCTACCATTTATTAATCACTTTTATTTCCTTTTTTGGATCATTTTTCATATTTCCATTGGCACTCCAGTATTTTCCTATGAAATTATTGCATCTTATGATGACAGAAATTAATGTTTAGCCTGTCATTTGTTATAAATTTTTCCTTTCTTTGCCTTTTCATTTGCTTTTGACATACTAAGTTTAAAATTTGTTTCATCAAATCACCAATATTTTTCTGATGTCTTGTTTTATCTCTTTCATTATAAAAAGGTGGTAAATTTTTGGAAATATTTTGTCACATTATTTTAATTATACATATTTATTAGAATAACCAGGCTGAGCGTTGTGGCTCATGTCTGTAATCCCAACACTTTGGGAGTCTGAGGTGGGAGGTTTGCTTGAGTCCAAAAGTTCAAGATCAGCTTGGGTAACAAAGCAAGACTTCATCACTATTAAAAATATAAATATATTTTTAAAACCATAATAATAAAATAATCTCTATAATAAAATTCTTCTACATTGTTCGTTTTTTCTTTTTGAAAACTAGTTCCTTCTGTTACTTTATTAAAAAGTTTTAAGCCAGGTGCAGTGGCTCAAGCCTGCAATCCCAGCACTTTAGGAGGCTGAGGTGAGAGGATTGCCCAAGCCTGCAGGTTCGAGACCAGTCTCGGCAACATGGTGAGACTTTGTCTCTACAATTAAAAAAAAAAAAAAATTAGTTGGGTGTGGTAGCACATGCCCGTAGTTCCAGCTACTTGGAAGACTGAGACGGAAGGAACGCCGGAGCCCAGGATGTCAACACTGGAATAGCTGTGAGCATGAAACTGCACTACAGCCTGGGCGACAAAGTGAGACTCCAGCTCAAAAAAAAAAAAAAAAAAGTTTTACACAGTGTAACATATAAACATTAACGAAAGGATCATCATTTTGTAGCCATTAGAGTAACAATACTTTCAGGTAAGAGTCATCAATTGATTCTAAAATCAAAGGGTGAAAGTTTGATGAATAGTAAATTATTTACACATTCTAAAAGTATTTCTTCAGTGATTACTTACTTATTAATTACCAAAGAAAACATAGTAACCTTACAGTGAAAAAATTGATCAAAGTTAAAATCACCAAGGATGGGAAAATGACACTGCCTCCTGATGTGATGTGCTGAGAAAGATACACTGTTCACAGAGTATTACTACCAAACATACATAGATGAATTTAATCACGAGGAAACAATCATATAAATTGAGGACCATTCCATAAAACAATTGACCCTTATGCTTCCAAATGTCAATATCATTAACAAAAGGTTGAGAAACATTTTCATTTTAAAGGAGTTTTTGAAAAATGACATTAAATATAATGTATAATCCTGGGATGGACCCTGTATCAGAAAAATTGCTATAAAATGCATTATTAGGATGCCTGGAAAAATTTGAGTATGGTATATATATTATATATTAGTATTGTATCATTATTAAATATTCTGAATTTTATAATACTATTGTGGCTATATGAGAGACCATCCTTGTTCTTAGGAGATATATACTTTACTATTCAGGTACTGTAACTTATTCTCAAATGTGTCTGTGTGTGCTGTATGCGTAAAATAAATAAAGTATGAAGAATTCATTATGCTATTCTTGCAACTTTCTCTAAGTTTGAATTTTTCTCTAAACAAAGAAATAACGTTTAAAAATGATGTTGAACATGTTTTGTGTGTATACAGATAGATCAAGATTACCTTTAAAGGATCCACAAGTTCCAATGTATGTTTTAAGTATATCAAATTTGTTATCTTTGATTCAGCTGCATTGACCTGTTAAGATAAAAATCCAAATGTGGGTGGATACCATAAATATTTACTATAAGAATGTGTTTTCCTTTCTACATTTTACTCTTGGCATATTCCATATATTTTTATATATCAGCCTAGCCAGGATGCCAGCCTACCGAATAGTTAGAAATTGGCTGATGTGGTGGCTCATGCTTGTAATCCCAGCACTCTGGGAGGTCAAAGTGGGAAGGTTGCTTGAGGACAGGTGTTCAAGTTAAGCCTGGGCAACACTGCAAGACCTGGTCTCTACAAAAAAAAATTTTTAATTGTTTTCAATTAGTTGGTCAAGGTGGTGCATGGCTGTAGTCTTAGCTATATGGAAGGCTGAGGCAGGATGACTGCTTGAGTCCAGGAACTTAAGGCTACAAAGAGCAATGATTGTGCCACTGCACTCTAGCGTGGCTAGCTAGCAGAGTGAGATCCTGCCTTGAGGAGAAAAGAAAAAAAAGAAATTACTAGCCAACCATAAAAAACCTAGCACACCAGTGTCCTAAAAGTCTGAAATGAGAGGAGTTCACCTCATTGTATCCTACTTTCATTTCTATTTCATTCCTTTGGTTCCATTTTAAACCATAATAGAAAAGGGAGATAAAGTTCAATCCTGAGCAGCACCAAGAGACTAAGATTAACTGAAAAGACATGAAGGGTATTTATGGATAGATGATATCTTGAAAGACTGAATCCAAACCTCATAGTTACAGAAAAACATGATCCCTCATCAATGCCTGCTTGTGCAAGTAAAACAATTTTAATAATTCCAGTAATTCTAAATTGCAGTTTTTCAAAATAAAGCAATATCAATACTATTAATTGTATAAATGGACTTTATATCAATTAGATCATGATCTGTCTAGAGTTGAGCAGTGGTACTGAACCTGGGGAAATGAGAAATGTCCTTGTGAATGGGTTAATTTATCAATCTGACAGGAATGAAGTTTTAGGATATTAAAATTATGACATACTTAGATATGAGGCTGTTTCTTTTTGAGGTACCTTGACCCATATCCCCATTGTACAACACTGGGACTGTTCAGTGACTATACAGGTCAATTTAGAAGTAATACCATAATAAATGTTTTTAGCCCCAAAAAGAGTTATCTCACGCTCTCTTACAATAAATCTCTGAGACTAACTGGAAGATGAAAAAGAAATAAAACTCATCAAACAGAAGTCAACTATTATCTCTAGCACAAAAGGAGAGCCAAAAATAGCCAACACCCTTGAAGAAGAACAAAGTAGAAGGAATACTGGTACTGAATGTCAACTGATAATAAAATTACAGTAATCAAATGACTATGGTATTGGCATAAGGACAGACAGAGAGACCAGTTGGACAGAATAAAACATCTAGAAAAAGATTCAAGCATGTATGGCACTTGATTTATGACAAAGGCTGACTGCAGAGCAGTGGGAAAAGGACAGTCTTTTCAATGAATAGAACCAGAACCCTTATGAATCCATGTGGGAAAAAAGAAATATGGCCCTTTCATTACCCACACACAAAAGTAAATTCCAGGTGAATCGTACCTGTACATATAAAAGGTAATATAATAAAGGGATCAATCCAATGAGAAGACATAACAATTTAAAATATATATGCACCTAAAACCAGAGCCCCCAGCTTTATAAAACAAATTCTACTAGGCCTTAAAAAAAAAAAAAAAAAAGAGAGAGACAGACAGCAATACAATAACAGTGAGAAACTTCAACACTCCACTGATAGCAATAGACAGATCATCAAGGCAGAAAGTCAACAAAGAAACATTGGAGTTAAACAGGTCCCTAGAGGAAATGAAATTAACAGACATCTACAGAATATTCCATCCCAAAACTACAAAATACAAATTTTTCTCATCAGCACATGATATGTTCTTCAATACAGACCTTGTGATAGGCCACAAATCCGGTCTCAATAAATTCCAAAAAATAAAATTCACATCAAGCACCATCTCAGCCCACAGTGAAATAAAACTAGAAATTAACTCCAAGAAGAACTCATGAAACCAAACAAAGATATGGAAGTTAAACAATTTGCTCCTGAATAATCCTTGGGTCAACAATGAAATCAAGATGGAAATTTAAAAATTCCTTGAAATAAGTTATCAAAACCTCTGAGACACAGCCAAAAGTGTGCTTAAAGGAAAATTTAGAGTGCTTAAGGCCTATATTAATAACACTGAAAGATAACATTTTGACAACCTAACATCACACCTCAAGGAACTAGAGAAACATGAACAAACCAAACTGAAAGCTAGCAAAAAAAAAAAAAAAAAAAAGAAAGAAATAACAAAGATCAAAACAGGACAAAATGAAATTGAAATTAAAAAATATATATACAAAGGATCAATGAAACAAAAAGGTGGTTCTTTAAAAATATAAACAAGGCCAGGCATGGTGGCTCAAGCCTGCAATCCCAGCATTTTGAGAGGCCAAGGTGAGGGGATTGCCTGAGGCCATGGGTTCAAGAACAGCCTGGGCAACTTGGAGAGACCTCATCTCTACAATTAATCAAAAAATTAGCCAGGCATGCTAGCATGCACCTGTAGTTCCAGGCTACTTGGAAGGCTGAAGCAGTAGGAACGCCTGAGCTCAGCAGGTTGATGCTGGGGTGGCTGTGAGCATGCCAGTGTACTCCAGCATGGGCAGTGGAGTGAGACTCCAAAGCAAAAAAAAAAAAAAAAATATATATATATATATATATATATATATATATATATATGAACAAAATTGATAGATTACTAGCTAGGTTAATTAAGAAATGAAGAAAGAATACTCAAATTAGCTCAATCAGAGATGAAAAGGAGACATTACAACTGACACATGAGAAATTTAAAAGATCATCCAAGATTATTATGAACACCTCTATGCAAAACCTCTATACAAACTAGACAACCTAGAGGGAAGGGATAAATTCTTGGAATCATACAACTTCCCAATCTTGAATCAAGAAGAAAAAGAAACCCTGAACAGACCAATAATAAGTATCTAGATTGAAACAGTAATTAGAAGTCTCCCAACAACAACCAAATAAACTCCAGAACCTGATAAACTCACAGGTGAATTCTATCAGACCTTCAAAGAAGAACTAGTAATAATTTTACTGAAGCTGTTCCATAAGATTGAAGAGGAGGGAATCCTCCCTAACTCATTCTATAAGGCCTATATCACTCTGCTACCAAAGCCAGGAAAATACAAAACAAAAAAAGGAAACTACAGATCAATATTCCTTATGAACACAGACACAAATATCCTCAACAAAATATTAGAAACAGAATTCAAAGGCACATAAAAAAATAATACACCATGACCAAGTGGGCTTTATCCCAGAGATGCAAGTGTGGCTCAACATATGTAAGTAGATAAATCTGATCCACTACATAAACAGAATTAAAAACAAAAATCATATGATCGTTTCAATAGATGCAGAAAAAGTATCTTATAAAATCCAGCATCCCCTCATGACAAAGACTCTCAGCAAAACAGGCATAGAGGGAACTTTCCTTAAAGTAATAAAAGTCATATATGACAAACCCACAACCACAGTCATCCTGAATGGAGAAAAGTTGAAAGCATTCCCCCTCAGAATTGGAACAAGGGAAAGATGCCTACTGACACCACTCCTATTCAACATAGTTCTGGAAGTGCTAGCCAGAGCAATCAGGCAAGGAAAAGAAATAAGGTGTATCCAAATTGGAAAAGAAGAAATCAAACTATCTCTGTATACCAGTGATATAATCTTGTACCTAGAAAACCTTAAGGACTCCTCCAAAAGACTCCTGGACCTGATAAAGGAATTCGGTAAAGTTTCGGTATATAAAATCAACACACATAAGTCAGTAGCACTGTTATGCACCAATAGTGGCCAAGCTGAGAATCAAATCAAGAACTAATTAAATTTCATTTACAATACCAGCCAAAAAGCTAAACTACCTAGGTACATTATTAACCAAGGAGGCAAAAGATCTTTACAAGGAGAACTACAAAACTCTGATGAAAGAAATTGCAGAGGATGCAAAAAAATGGATGAACATCCCATGCTCATGAATTGGAAAAAAATCAACATTATATAAAATGACCATATTCCCCAAAGTATCCTACAGATTCAATGCAATCCCTATCAAACTACCAATGTCATTTTCTACAGAATTAGAAAAAACAATCCTAAAATTCATATGGGAACAAAAAAGAGCCAGAATAGCCAAAGCAATTCTAACCAAAAAGAACAAAGCTGGGGGCATCACATGACCTATCTTTGAATATACTACAAGACTGCAGTAACCCAAATAGCATGGTACTGGTATAAGAGCAGACACATGGACTAATGGAACAGAATCTAGAAAGAAACCCAAATACTTAAACCAACTGAACTTTGACAAAGCAGACAAAAACATACATTGGGGAAAGGACACCCTATTCAACAGATGCAAAAAAGTGAAACTTGATCCCTATTTCTCCCCATATATAAAAATTAACTCAAGATGGATTACAGACTTAAATGTCAGACCCGAAACCATTAAAATTCTAGAAGAAAACCTAAGAATAACTCTAAATCAACTGCTAATATAACAAAACAATGAGTTCACTCTAATAAGTCACCAAAGGAAATGAAATGGAATCATAAAAAATACTCAACACAAAAGAAGACAAAAAAAGCAAAAAGGGAGCAAATGAGACAAATAAGATGGTAGATTTAAATGGAAACATATCAATAACCTCATTAAATGTGAATGAAAGAAACACCTCAATTAAGACCAAGATTGTACACAAAAAGCTAGGACCCAAATATATGTTGCCTACAAGAAACCCATATTAAATATAAAGAAAAAGATAAGTTAAAAGCAAAAGGATGGTAAAGGTATACCATGATAACACTTATCAAAAGAAAGCTAGAACGTCAATATTAATATAAGATACAGTAGCCTTCATAGCAAAAATATTACTAAAGATAAAGATTATCATTTCATAATAATAAAAAATTCAATTCATAAAGAGAACATAGCAAACTTAAGTGTTAATGTACAAAGATTCAAAATGCATTTGATAAAAATGGATAAAACTGCAAGGAAAAAATAGAAAAATCCACAATTATATTTGAAGATGTTGACACTGCTCTCCCAATAACTGATAGAACCAATAGCCAAAAGAAAACAACAATAAGGATATAGGATTGACCACTATCAATCAACTTGAACTGACATTTATGGAACACTCTAGCCAACAACAACAACAACAACAACAAAATATACATTATTTTCAAGCTTACATGGAACATATACCAAGATTAACTATTCTTGGCCATAAAAAACAAGTGTCAATAAAGTTTAAAGGATCTACATTATACAATATTTGTTCTCTGACCAATAGGGAATTGAGTTAGAAATCTGGAAAATCCCCAAACATTGGAAATGAAATATTACACCTCTTAAATATCCCATATATCAAATAAGAACTTTTTAAAAAAATTAGAAAGTATTTTGAACTTTTTAAATAAAAACAAAATCACAACATATAAAAATTGTGAAATACAGCCAAAGCATTACACAGAGGAAAATGTATAGCAGTAAATGCCTATATTAGAAAAGAATAAAAGGTCTCAAATCAATGACCTCAGCTTCCTCCTTCACAACCTCAAAAAAAAGAAGAGAAAATTAGCCACAGAGTAAGCAGAAGAAAGAAAATAAAACTGATAAGACCAGAAATTAAAGAAACAGAGAACAGAGAAAAAAACAGAAAAGATAATAACGAAATAAAAAGCTTTTTTCTTGAGAATACCAATAAATTGATAATAGATTAAGAAAAACAAAGAGATTATATTCAAGTTATTAATATCAGGAATGAGACAGTATGTATCACTGTAAATCTTATAGATATAAAAAGGATAATAAGGAGGTGACTGTGAGTCACTTTATGCAAAATTTGAAAAGTTGGGTGGAACAAAAAATTATTTGAAAAACACAAACTACCAAAGCTCATTTGAGAAGAAACAGATAACCTAAATAGCACCATATCTATTTAAGTTGAATTTATAGTTAAAAGACTTTCTTATCAAGAAAATTCCAGATTCTAATGGCTTCATTCGTAAATTCTACCAAATATCTAAAGAATCAATAAGACCAGTTCCATATGAACTCTGCCAGAAAACTAAAGAGGGGGAAATACTTCCAAACTTATTTTATGAGACCATCTTGCTTTTTTCCAGACATCAGTTTATTTTAGGTTACCATCCATTTTGTACATGTTGTATTATATAGTTCTTCAATTATTTAAAGAAACCTCTAGTTCAATGCCTGCCCAACAGCTAAATCTTTTCCATCTAGT
This sequence comes from Tarsius wallacei, assembly GCA_963574415.1. Classification (NCBI taxonomy): domain Eukaryota; kingdom Metazoa; phylum Chordata; class Mammalia; order Primates; family Tarsiidae; genus Tarsius; species Tarsius wallacei. The sequence continues at coordinate 16,908 of CAUYQG010147852.1, read as the reverse complement.
GATGCTTTTGGTATATTTAAGAGTGTTTTCTTTACAGTATAGAAAAAAATTCCTAAATGTATCTTAGTTTTCAATTGATTTGCAAAAGTAACCACATTTTAAATCAAATTTTTACTAATGTGCAAGACTTCTTTCCTTTAAGTATCTGTATTTCATTACAGTAAATATTCTTCAATTCACCTTCAACGGAAGAATGAAAACTGTCTCTTATAATTTGAAAACCGTCTCTATAATTTGAAAATTATACAGAAAAGATGTTGTTTCATTCTTAAAGGTTGGAGACTAATTAAACTTTATGTGATCACTTTTAAGAACAATCTATACTCTTTAGCTTTAATATAATTTTTACTTATTAGGCAAATGTTATTACAGTCTAAGTGTTTTGGGAATTACATATAATTCCTTAAGTAACTGTCTGATTAGTGAAAATATGCCAATTCCTCAACTATCTAAGAAACTTTTTATTTTGCTATAACATATAAAATAATTCATTGGGAACAAAATTTTTGCTAAAAATGCATAAAAATACTCTGGATATCAATAATAAAGTACTTTCCTTGGCATTTTCCAACTGTTGTATTATATTAAGACAAGTTCTAACACATAAACATACCGTGTCTTGCTTTGGAATTTGGACTAAAACAGAAAGAAGTTGCTCTGTATCAAGAAATCTTGATAAAACTGAAACAAAAAAACAAGCAAATGTGAGCATTTGAACTATGGTACAGTTAAACTATGGTGCTACGTAAAATATTATCCTCAATAAAGTAGAACAGTTCTACCTGCAAATATTTCATGTCTTCTTTATTTATTTTCCATATAAAAGAAGGATAATAATAAATGCTAATGTCCTTTTCTTAATTTTGATTACTCACAATATCGCCTCAAAATGTTACACTGTTGACCATCCCTTCTGCTATGATTTGCATGCCCCCACCAAAACTCATGCTGGAATCTTAATTCCCAGTGGAACCTTTAATAGGTGGGACCTAATGGGAGGTATATGGGTCATAGGAGCTCCACTCCCATGGGCAGGCTGGTGTTGTTATCATGGTGATGAGTGAGTTATTGCTCTCACAAAATAATTTGTTCTGGCAGGAAGGGATTAGTTTCCACACAAGAACAAATTGTTACAAAGTGAGGATGTCTCTAATTTTGCCCCTTTGCACATGACCACTTCCCCATTGACCTTCTGCCATGTTATGATGCAGCACAAAAGCCCTTACCAGAAGCTGAGCAGAGGCTCACACCATGCTCTTGGACTTTCCAGCCACCAGAATTGTGAGCCAAATAAATCTCTTTTCTTTGTGAATTATCCAGCCTCAGGTATTCTGTTACTGCAACACTAAATGAACTAAGATGCCTTCCCTCCCTCTTGAAACTCTACTTTCTGACTTTTGGATGTTGTCTATTATAATTTTCTTCTCATCTTTATGATATCTACCTTTCTTCATAGTACTAAAAAGATGCTTAGTTTAAAAGCATAGTTCAACCACTAACCACATAACCTTCTCAAAAGTAACCTAACTTATCTGAACTCTGCATGTTCTTCTCTCTTAGATGCTGATAATATCTACCTCCTAGGTTTGTTATGAGAATTAAATGAGATAAGAACATGCAGAGTTCAGATAAGTTAGGTAACTTTTGAGAAGGTTATGGTTTGAATGTGTCCCCCAAAGTTCAAATTCATTACAAACTTGTCCCAATGCAACAATGCTGCTATCATGGGAGTAGGTCTCTGATAAGAAGCTCCTTGCCTCTTTCATGTGCATATATGCTCTCTTCCCCTTAACACTGTGTTATGACGCAGCAAGAAGGCTCTTAGCAAACATGAGCCCCTCAACTTTGGATTTCTCAGCCTCCAGAACTGTAAAAATAAATATCCATTATTTACGAACTATTCACTCTCAGTTGTTCTGTTATAGCAGCACAAAACAAAGACAGAAAATTGGTACTAAGACTGGGGTTGATGCTATAATGAATACCTGAAAATGTGGAAGTGACTTTGAAACCAGGCAATGCATAGAAACTGGAAGAATTTGGAGGAATAGGCTAGAAAAAACCTAGATAGCCATGCATAGAGCATTAAAGACAATTCTAACGAGGGTCCAGAAAAAGTGAAAAATGTAGGAAAAGTCTGGAACTTTGTCGAGATTACTTAAGTAGCAGTGATCAGAATGCTGGTAGAAATATAGAAGGTAAATGCCACCTGATAAGGTTTCACATAGAACTGAGGTACAGAATACTGGAAACTGGAGTAAAGGCCTTTCTTGTTATATAGTTGCAAAAAACTTGGTGGAATTGTGTCCATGTCCCAGGATTTTGTGAAAGACAGAACTTGAGTGATGAACTAGAATATCTAGCAGAAGAAATACCAAGCAGCAAAACATTCATGTTGCATGGTTTCCTTTGGCTACTTACACAAAAAAGAGAAGAGATAAACAATTTAAAAATAAAATTTATAATTAAGAGGGAATCAAAATGAAAAAATTTGGAAATTCTTATCCTGGTCATATAAAGAATAAAAAGGTATGTTTGGGAATGAATGCTAAGGGTATGGCCAAGCAACAATTTACTAAAGAGATTAATACAAATAGAAAGAAGTCAGGTTCTAGTCATCAAGACATGGGAGAATGACTCCAAAGGTATTTCAGAAATCTCCAAGGCGAGCTAGGACCTTGAGGGCAAGGTTGCCAGAGCAGTACCCACAGTACCTCAACATTTGGTACCCCACACCGCCTCAAGACTCTACTCCCCAAATTTTGGCACAACACCTCTCAGCCACCCCAACTGTAGCTCAAGTGGATCCAGGTGCAGCTCAGCCCGCTGCTCCAGAAAGAATAAGCCATAAGCCACGGCAGCATCCACATGATACTACTTCTGTAGGAATGCAGAATGCAAGAACTATAAAGCCATGGTGGCTTTGCCTAGATTTCAAAGGATGCCAAGGGCAGTTTGGTCCAAATAGAGACTTGCCAAAGAGGTACAGTCACCACAGACAGCCCACACTAAGGCAATGCCTAGCGGAGTCAGGGAAATGGGGTAGTCCCCCGAGAGCACAGAACTGTAGGGCCACCAGCACACAACTCCAGTCTGAGAAAGCTGCAGGCATGAGACTCCAACCCATAAAAGCTGCTGAATGGACTAAGTCCAGCAAAGCCATAGGAGTTGGGCTGCCTGAGACTTTGGGGCCCAATCCCTACCCAGTGTACCCACTGTTTGAGATATGGAGTTAAAGGAGATTACTCTTCAGGTTTAAGACTTAATGTTATTCTCCTTGTCAGGTTGTGGGCTTGCTTGGCTTACTACTCCTTTTTTATTGCCTATTTCTCCCTTTTGGAATTGGAATGTTTATTCTATGCCTGGCCCAAATTTTTGGAAGATAATATTCAATTTCATAGGCTCACAGCTGGAGAGGAAATTGCTTCAGGATAAATTATGCCTTGAGTCTCACCTATGTCTGATTCAGATGAGACTCTGGACTTTAGACTTTTGAGTTGGTACTGAAATGAGTTAAGACTTTGGGCTACTGGGATGAATGTATTTTGCACATGAGAAGGACATGAATTTGAGGAGCCAGAGGTAGGGCAAAATGTTATGGTTGACTGTGTCCCCCAAGTTCGTGTGTTGGAAATTTCAGAGCCCTCATGAATGGATTAAGGTCATTATTGCAGGAGTGGGTTAGTTATCATGGGAGTGAGTTCCTGATAAAAGGCTGAGTTCACCCTTCTTCCTCTCTCTCTTTTGCCTACATGCTCTCTTGCCCTTCTGCCTTCCTCTGTCGGATGATGCCTCAAGAAGTCCCTAACTAGATACAGGCCCCTCAACCTTGGACTTCCTAGCCTCCACTACTGCAAGGTACTACATTCATTTCATCCTGTTCTTTATAAATTGCCAGTCTCAGGTATTCTGTTCTAGCAGAACAAACACACTAAGACGATGTATAAAGTATCTTGCAAATACCTGGGCTTGAAAATTGTTATTTTAGTCTTCTCAACTTATTTTCTCACTTAAAGTGTTCTATAAAAGTAAATGTACAGATGATTGTAATCTACCTTTTAATTACACCCATGTTAAAAAAAATCCTAGCCAATTAACATAGAGATCTTCTAAACATGTGTTCATTATTCCATACTTAAAATACACTACACTACAGTAACCATTTCTTAACAACTCATGGTTATTATCATCACTGTAATGTGTGACCTTGATAGATTTTGTGTAGACTTATTTATATTTTCACAAAGTGGTTCCAAGCTTAAAAAAAAAATAAAATAAGGCCAGGCACAGTGGCTCATGCCTATAAGCCCAGCACTTTGGGAGTCCAAGGCGAGAGGATTGCCTAGCCCATGGGTTGAAGACCAGCCTCGGCAACTTGGTGAGACTTCATCTCTACAAACAAAAAAACCAAAAAAAATTAGCTGGGCATGGTGGCACGTCTCTATAGTTCCAGCTACTTAGAAGACTGAGGCAGAAGGATCACCTGAGCCCAGCAGGTCAAGGCTGTGGTAGCTGTGAGTGTGCCACTGCACTCCAGCCTGGGAAACACAGTGAGACTTCAATTCAAAAAATAATAATAATAAAATAAAACTTTTATGTCACTTGTTTTCTGTTCAAACTGCCAGGTATCTTTTCAGAGTTTTTAGTTTGTCAACTCTAGAACTGTGCCCCTTTCTAATTTGCTGCTTCTACAGTAAATAATTATATTAAAATTGTAGTAAAAATTAAAGTAGGCAGAATATATTGCTGTTATGATTTTTGTTATGTACAATATGACACAATACTATAATGACATTTTACCTGTGATTCTGCTAGCTAAAATCTCATAAGGCCCTCAATTATACCGGATCCCCAAAATACTGGAATTATCTTTTGTAGGGCAGGCCTCTTGTAGTACAGGTTTCCCCCACTAGGTAAGTGTTCTAGGAACCCATCAGTTTTTATCTGGATGTTTTTGAGAAGGTTGCATCACAATTTGCAAAAGAAACATCCTGAGTTATGGCAAACAGGTAACTGGTTCTTCCACAATGACAACGCATCTGCCCACACTGCGCTGAGCGTTCAGCAGTTTTTAGCCAAAAGCCACATGACCCCCATGCCCCAGCCTCCCTATTCATCCAAACTCACCCCAAGTGACTTTTTTTGCTTCCCAGATGAAAAAAGTTCTCAAAGGGACACATTTTGCCAATGTGGAAGAAGTGAAAGAAAAAATGGCAGAAGTACTAAAAGGCATCAAAATTGACAAGTTCAGAAGCTGTTTTGAGCAGTGGAAAAGGTGTCTCAATAGGTGCATTACATCAAAGAGTACTTTGAAGGTGACTGAAATTTAAACATAAGAATATACAATTTTTAATAAATAAATTCTATTTTTGGGGGGTCCCCCTCATATTGTTCTTTGTCTTTCAAGTCTCTTCCTTTACAAATTCTATGATTACAACCAGAATAAAGTTTCTAAAATAAGGATTTGATCATCTTACTTTCTTGGTTTGGGATCACAGCTCCATATTGCCTGAAGGAAAAAATTCAAACTTCTTAGCATTATAGAAAGGCCTTTCATAATCTAGTTTCAATTCTCATTTTCTGACACTCCACAGGCTTCAAGTCATAAATAACTACAGGCCAAGCCTTAATACAGCAAGCTTTTTTATACCAACATAAGTACAACTGCAGAAGCTTATGATAAGTCTATCTTCACCAACTTCCCAGAAAAACAAGTGTGACCTAGAAAGTAATGCCTAGTCAAGATCACAGGCAATGACATGTGTACCAGATCATTACCTCAGTCACTACATCCAACAAACATCTTTGGTACTCCTATGGGTCAACACACCTTGCACAGGCATGTCCCTTTGTCTTGAATATCACTGCTAGAATTTTGTTGCCAAAATCCTACTAATTTCCTTAAGACAAAGCTAAAATATTCCTGTGAATCTCACCTGGATTCTATCTTTATCTTAGCTCCCTCTCCTATGTTCCTAAAAAATACATATTATTGCATTTATTACACTGTATCACAATTATTTATGTAGAGTTCTCTTGCTATAACATGGATGTGAGGTCCTTGGGGACAGATATAGCATCATTTTCCTTATCTATTTATCCCTAACACCTACAGAATACTTACAGGTTTTTTTAAAAAAAGGTTCAGATTCTCACATTTTCATGAACTACAAAATTAACCTCCCATTCTGCCCGATGCGCTTTCCTATTTTACTGCATGTTTAAATTATAAACTATTAAGATATAGAAAAAAACTTAAAATATACACAAACTAAAGTTTCAAAAAAATCCAAGTTTTAATCAAAATCTTATCATACAAAACACTATTATCTTGGGAATAACACAATTTTCAACAGTTTCAACGAGTCAATAGTTTAACAAATATGAATACCTGTTATGTCCTAGCTTTCCAACAATCGTTCAACAAAATATGCATTTACAAAACAGTAAGATAAGTGCTACAGCAAGACATTATAAAAAACATGTAGAAATGATTCCTAACACAGACTTGGGAAGTCAGAGAGGCTTCTAACATAAGTGATGTCTAAATGAGAATAGTAAAAGTTGAAGTGCAATTAGGTAACATGGGAGGAGGGATTGCCAAGAAAGAGGACGAAATACTCTAGGCAAAACTATAAAGTATCAAGGCCAAAAAATGAGAGTGAATATGTTCAAGTAACTTAAAGAAGTTCAGTAATACTGGAAAGCAGAATGGAAAGTGAGGAGTGACAAAAGATGCTATTGGAGATGACAGAGAAAGAGCCTTATGGAAGAGTTTGGATTTTAACCTAGAAGTAATGAGAAAACATTGAAGGATTTTATGTACATGAGTCCCAAAGGTGTCCACTTCCTAATCCCTGGGATTTGAGAATCTCTTAACTGATAAAAGGGGCTTACTAGATGAGATTAAGTTAAGGGTCTTGAGATGGAGAAAATATCCTGGATTATCTCTTGGTCTCAAAGTAATCACAAAAGTCCTTACAGAGGGTAGCAGGAAGGTAAAGAATCAGGGAGAGAGGATATAAACACAAAAGCAGAGGTCTGATGTTGTGAAGATGCCCTACTGCTGGCTTAAAGATGAAGGAAGGATCACGAGCCAAGGAATGTAGGTGGCCTCCAGAAACCAGAAAGAGAAAGGAAATTGATTTTGCCCTAGAGTCTCAAAAAAAAAAAAAAAAAAAAGGGAACATGCTGACACATTGACTTTAGTTCAATGAAACTGATTTCAGACCTTCAGCACTATAAGATAATAAATTCATGCTGTTTTAAGCCACTAAATTTGTGGTGATTTGTTACACTGACAATAAGAAATGAATATAGGCTGGGCATGGTGCCTCAGCCCGTAATCCCAGTACTTTGGAAGGCAGAGATGAGAGGATTGCCTGAGCCCAGGAGTTCTAGACTAGTCTGGGAAATTTGGTGACACCTCGACTCTACAATAAATCAAAAAATTAGCTGGGCGTTGTGGTACACACCTGTAGTCCCAGCTACTTGGAAGGCTGAGGTGGGAGGATTTCCTAAGCCCAGCGGGTCAAGGCTGTGGTAGCCACTGTACTCTAGCCTGGGTGACAGAGTGAGTCTCTGACTCAAAAAAAAAAAAAAAAGAAGAAATGAATACAAAAGGATAAGCTCAGATTTAAGTTTCCAAAAGATCACTCAGGCAACGATGTAGAGAGGTTAGAAATAGCAAGATTGGAAGAGGGAGATCAAATAGGAGGCTGTCACAAGAAATCAGATAAGAGAATCAATGGATCCGGGCCAAGAGTGGCAGCAATGGAACACAAGAAGCAGATATATCCAAGAGGTAAACAGGAAGGAGACTTTGCAGAATTTGATGATTAATTACAGAGAAAACAATAGTCAAAAATGACTTTCAGATATCCAGCTTGGGTAAAGAGGCTGAATGTGGAGCTATTCACTGAAATCACGAAGAACTGATTTAGAAGGGAATATGGCACGGTTTAAACACATTAAATTTCAGGTGACTTGGCCACGTACAGTGGCTCACACCTGTAATTCTAGCATTTTGAGAGCCTGAGGCAGGAAGATCACCTGAAGCCAAGGGTTCAAGACCAGCCTGGGCAACATAGCAAGACCTTGTCTCTACAAAAAATTTTTAAAAATTATCCAGGTATGGTGGTGCACACCAGAGTAGTAGGTCCAGCTATTTTGGAGGCTGAGGTGGAAGGAGAGAGGCTGTGGTGAACCATGAGCATGCCACTGCACTCCTCCCTGGGCTACAGAGTGAGATTCCGACAAAAAAAAAAAAAAAAAAAAATATTTCAGGTGACCGAGAAACACCTAATAAATGCTGCCTTATTCTGTTTAGGATGCTATAAACTATATCATAGACTTGGTGACTTATAAACAAGGGAAATGTATTTATCAAATTTCTGGAGGCTGGGAAGTTCCAAGATCAAGATGCTGGGCAGATTCAGTGTCTGGTGTGACCCACTTTCCTGCTGTTTTTCACATGGTAGAAGGGGAAGGGGTTTCTCTCGGCCTCTTTTATAAGGGCACTCATCCTATTTATGAGGGTTCTCCTCCCCTAACTTAATTACCTCCTAAAGGCCCCATAGCATCACTTTGGTGGTAAAGATTTTAACATATGAACTGTGGGGGAATATAAACATTCAGACTACAGCAAACACCCAGTTGGCAATAAGATACTTGGGTCTGAAGGTCTGGCAAGATATCTGTACATGAAATGTCAATTTAGAAGTCATATATACGTGAAGTATAATGATAAAACCAGGAAAGTGAGTAAGTCACATAATAAGTATAGGCAGACTAAAAACACAACACAGAACATACTTTTAAGGAGCCATAGCATTTAGGTAATGAGCAAAGGAAAAGAAGCTTATAAAGGAGACACAGAAAGAAACTATAAAGAAGTAGGAAGAAGATCCGGAGATTATATAATCACAGAAGCCCAAAATGGCAGTAATTCAATCAGAAGAGATATTCGCCAATATCAAATAAGTTGTAGTTATTCTTCTTATTCAAATAAAGAAAGAATCAATATGTGTCTATTTAATTTAATAATACACCTGTTAGTGACTGTGTTAGGCTGGATTCTCCAGAAACAGACCCTGAGATAAGAACTCATGTATAAATGATTTTCTAAGAATGTGCTTCAAGGCTGGACATGGTGGCTCATGCCTGTAATTCCACTTTGGCAGACCAAAGCAGGAGAATTACTTGAGGTCAGGAGTTTGAGATCAGCCTGGGAAACATAGCAAGCCCCTATCTTTACAAAAAATATAAAAATCAGCTAGGTGTGGTAACATGCACTGGTAGTCCTATCTACTCAAGAGACTGAGGCAAGAGGCTGACTTTAGCTGAGCAGTTCGAAGTTGCAATGAGTATGATCATGCCACTGCATCACAGCTTGGGTGACAGAACAAGGCCCTGTTTCTAAAAAGGAAGAAAAAAGATAAGCTCATTAGGGTAGGTCTTAATCCAAATGACTGTTGTCTGCATAAGAAGACAATGTGAAGACACACTGAGAATACCATATGACAAAAGAAGCAGAGACTGGGGTGATGGAACTGCAAGCCAAGGCACACCATGGACAGCCACCACTAGAAGCTAGGAAGAAGCAAAGTAAGAGTCTCCTTTGTTGGTTTCAGAAGGAACAAGGCCCTATCAACACCTCCATTTCAGCTTCTAGCTTCCAGTACTGTGAGACAAACATTTTCTATTGTTTTAAACCACGGAGTAGGTTGTTTTTTTTACAACAGCCCTGGAAATGAATATACCCCAGCTATTAATAATTACATAGTCTGGACAAATCTTCACTTCTTTCAGGAATACCATGGCAGAAAAGAATTACAAGATGTCTATGAAAGAAAAAAAAACACGGAAAAAATGGAGAAGAAAACCATCCAAGAAAACAAAATGTAAAATATACCTCTGAAATGATTTACTACAGGATTCAGTAGAAAGTTTCAGGAAAATAGCTTCCATACAAGAATACAAAGAATTTACACCTTCACTATCTGCTTTTCAGAAACATGAGACAATAACTAAACTAAGTGTATTTTTAAAAAATATTTTGTATTTATAAAATTAAGTGATATTAAGTTACCTGACTGAAGTCCAAAAAAAAGTTCCTCATCTTGAAGTAGTTCTTGAACACAATCTAATCTCATGTTAATGGTTTCAGTATCAACTAGAGGTTCCAATATATTAGAACGAAGTCTTCTACTCCCTCCAGGAGTCTTAGTATAATTTAGAACACCAAAGAGAGTGTGATTACTCCTTTGAAAACACAAGTTAGAAACTGTCATTAGGTAAACAAAGGAAAATCCAGGAAAACCGCATTTTAACTTCATAATTCAATAATCCTATAATCTACAACATTGATTCTCCAACTTTATTGTGCATACAAATAACATGGGATTCTAATTCAGTATGTCCAAGATAAATTATGAGAACCTACATTTTGAATAAGCTCCCAAACATGCTGTCAGTGAACCACACTTCGATTAACAAGGATGGACCATATCTCTTTGCACTTAAAGACTTTTTTCCATAGATCAGTTACAATATTCTGACTAACACAAAGTTTTCTAATCCTTGACATTCCATCAATAATATCAACATGCCAACAATATGTCTTTTATGGGGGGCACTTTTACATTGATAAAATGAGTGTTTAATTTAAACACCTTGTTCTAATTTAAGAAATCACAGAAGAATGACAAGTAAAATAGAATTTCATTATTTCTAAGTGATGGTTATAAAGAAAACATTTCATTGTACTGTTTTTAGACAATTATGATCACCTGTAAAAAAATTTGGCTAATTTTAATATTCAACAAATATTTATTGACCCCTTATGGTACTCAAAACTCTATGCTAAGCACTGGGCATACAGGATAAACATGATTCCTACCTTCATGGGCCTTAAATTCTAGTGGCTGATTGCCAATATCTTTGATCAGTTTACTGGCCATGACTAAAGACAGAAAAAGGGGGGACAATTCCAAGGTGGCAATGGAGTCAGTCAGGAAGCGTGCATCTCTGCATAAATGAGTGGGCACAGGGACAAATATGCATGCATGTCAGCAAGTAGCTGTAAGAGTGTCTGACTGAGTGGGGACACAGGAACAAGTGGTTTGAGCTCTCCTGCTGAGGTGGCTACCCCACGTAGCTACTCAAGTCTCAACACATTCCACAGCCCAGAGGCAGGCACCATCTCTGTGACCCTATCCAGAAGAAAGTAGCAAAAAAACACCCACTGCCAGTGCCCCCCACGGACTTTGGCACCAGATTGGATACTGGCAGTGGAGAAAATACACTAGAGGAACTAGTTGCCAAGTCCAGCAGAGGACAAGACACAGAGACATCCCTACAGCCTCGGCCCTGGCCAGCGGGCAGACACAGGCTCCAGCCTGCCCACATGGACAGCATGGCTACTCCCTGAGATAAAAAGGTGAATTCAGCACCTCTCTGATCAATGCCAACCCAGCGAGGATACCCTGGGTGCAGTAAGCCCAGAGGGACAGACCCTGATGAGGAGACCCAGGTGACCCCATCCCCCTAACTGAAACATTTGTGGGTCTATGGCTGCAACTGGAGATGAAGAATCCAGTCTGCAGTGGATGAATGGGGGTGAATTTTAAAGCGACCCAGCTTCCTTTTCCCAGTGATTCACAAGACGTGTGACCCAGGTGGGGAGCATCCTGATCAGAGAGGGCTGAACACAGGCATATCTGTTGAAGACAGTTTGTAGTCTCTCCCTAACCACACAGTGAGCAGGGAACAGATCTAGAGGTTAGAGCCCCCTCCCCTCTACCATGAGCCAGGAGCAGTGGTACTTGGGTCATGCCAACAAGAAACTCGAAGTTTTTATGGTTTTGTTTTGTTTTGTTTTCCCCTGCTCTCTCTATATAGTTTGCAAGGGGTGTGTGTATTTCATTTTGTTTTATTTCTTTTCCTTTGCCTTTTTTCACACAAGGGCATATACGAGTGTGAAAATGTCCTCATAGTGTCAGTTTTAGTTTGTCTATTTGTTGGCTTGTTTTTCCTTCTCTTCTTTGTTCTCTTCATTGTCCTTTCTTCTCCCTTCTCTCTTTCTTACCTCCTCTTCTTTCCCTTATATTATTTTGTACCCAGGGGAGACACATACATTCTCACTGCATGGACATATTGTGAAGTAGTAGGAAGTGGGTCCCTGGGAGCCACACTCTGATCAGCAAACATTGTGATCTGCAGGCAACGTTTAAAACTTAGGACCCCACAACACACTTTATTCAAATCTCAAAGCTGCAAAAGGGCAGCACAGCTCCCCACCCCCAACCCAGCTTCAAAATGGACCAAATCCAGAGACTTTACCAAAGGAAGAATGGGGGTTGAGTAAAAAGAAGTGAAAACTCCCCCCTCTCTCACTGAGCAACGGAAGTAGAGAGAAAAGAAAAATCCATCACAAATGAAGAGAAATCAACAACAACAACAACAACAACAAAACCACAGGCACCCCACAAAATCCAAAAAGGAGAGTGCATGAGAATACAGACTTCAGAATTCAAACAACAAAGAGAGCCCAGATTGACTGGTTTCAGATCACAAATGCAGAGATAAAGGAATGGTTGGAAAAAATGAATAAGAACCAAAAAAGGCAAGACAAAAACATGAAATAATTAATTACAGAGATGTAAGCTACAATGAATATAGTCAATGAAATCAATAATAAACTGACAAGCATGGAAAGCAGAATTAAGCAGGCAGAAGAAAGAATCTCAGAACTTGAAGACCAAAATATGGAACTAACCCAATCTGTTAAAAACATAGAAAGGAAACTTTAAAAGATAGAACAAAGACTTCAAGAGATTTATGATTATATTAAAAGACCAAACTTACACCTGATTGGTATCCCTGAAGCGAAAAGGAGAATGAGAGCACCCTGGAACAAACATTTCACGAAGTCATCCAAAAAAGTTTCCCATATCTCATCAGAGACATGACCATCCAAATACAAGAGATTCAGAGAACCCCTGCAAGGCATCAAATGAGAAGACCAACTCCTAGACACATAGTAATTGCTTACACAAAGTAGATATAAAAGAAAAAATCCTAAAGGCAATGAGAGAGAAAGGTCAGACTACCTATAAAGAAAAACCAATTAGAATAGCAGCAAATTTATATATAGAAACACTACCGGCTAGAAGAGACTGGAATCCAATCCTCAACATTTTCAAAGATAAACAATTCCAATCAAGAATTTCCTACCCAGCTAAGTTTCATCAGTGATGGATCAAAATCTTTCCCAGACACTCAATCTCTAAGAGATGATACTGCCTACAGACCAGCTCTACAAGATACATTTAAGAAGGTATTAATCAGAGAAGAAAGAAAAAAAAAGAATGACCACACTCTTCCCATGAATGCAGGAAAACAGAGAACAAACACAGCATGCATTGTGACTGCAAAATTGAAAACACACACATATATGGACCCAAATATCAAAAGAAAATCAACAAATGAATAAAACTCTATAAAACCCTCATGACAGAGATAAACTCTCACATTTCAATTATCAGCCTGAATGTGAATGAACTAAATGCACAACTGAAAAGACATAGAGTGGCAAACTAGATTTTTAAAAAATGACCCAACAATATGCTGCCTCCAGGAAACACATCTCACCAGAAAGGACACTCACAGATTCAAAGTTAGAGTATGGAAAATCAATTTTCAGGTCAATGGAACACAAAAGAAAGCAGGAGTTGTGATCTTAATATCAGATAAAACAAACATTAAGCTATCAAAAAAAGACAAAAAAAAAAAAAGAGTAGAGGGATATAAGCAATAAACATATAATCATATAATTTCAGGTACATAAACTACCAAAACAAAAAACAGGAATACATAGAAAATGACCAGGAGGTTTGCTTTAGTTGGGTTGATTGAGAAACAATTGTCTATAATTTGACAGTTCAGTTAAGACTTGAATGATTAAAAAAAGGAGGCAGTAATGCAAAGATGAAGATGGAATGGGAATCATGACAATGATAATGATGACAGCTAACATATAATGAACACTTAGTATGTACCAGGAATTGTTCTAAATACTTCACATGTGTTAACTTGGTTAATTCTAATAAACACATTGCAAGATAGATGCTATATAAGCCACATTTTATACCTGAAAGAACTGAAAACACAAGGAAAGTACTTGTCCAAGATTTCCAAGTAAGTAGAAGAACCGCAATTTAAGCCCAGGAAGTCTAGTTCCAGAATCTGAAAGATGGAGGCTGGTGCTTTGCAAGTGGGGAGTAAGAATAGAGGAAGATGAATGAAGCAAGTTGACATAGGCCAGAAGACCTTGTAGGCCTATTGTAGGCCAAAGAATTTGGACTCTATTGTAAACATAATGGAAGCCACTGGAAAAGTTTTAAACAGGAGAGTTGAAAGATATGAGTACTGGATTAAATTAACACACTTTGTTACTATTTTTTTGTTATTTACTACAAATTTTTTTTAAAACTTGATTTTGGTGAAACATCTGAGTGGTTCAGTAACAACAATACAATGATTAAAAATATGTTTATTCAATATTTCTTCATCATTAGCCAGGCACAGTGGTACATGCCCGTATTCCCAGCTTCTCTGGAAGCTGAGGCAGGATGATAGCTTGAGCCCAAGAGTTTGAGACCAGCATAGACAATAGCAAAACCCTGTTAGTTAAAAAAAAAATTATCCATCAAATAATTTTTAAAACTTTAAAGTAACTACTTATAAAAAAAAATCATAAAATATAGAAATATATTTTGTAAGAAAAAATGGGATGATCTTACCTACAATCTTGATTATTAATTAACAATTCAAGGTTTTGGGCTGATGATGAATCTATCATGGCTGTCTGTTCACTGCCCTGGAAACAAATCTTCAGTGATTTTGGTGCGTAAACTGAATTTTGAATAAATTCAACATATTTTAACAAAGCTGCAAGAGCTGCAAGGCAGTAATACCTGTAAGGTGACCAGTGATACACCACTGTAAGTCTTTAGTATAAAAAAAAAAATCACTGCTATAAAAGGAAACATTTATTGCACCTTAACTTAAGAAAAATTGTAAGTAATGGCATAGATTGCTTAAACTCAAAGGGAAAAAGTACACCAAGTGTTTATTTTTGAAAACTAGGTAAAAATCTCTAAATCATAAAAACTGATCAAAATAGACACATCTTTGAAGCCTGACATTTATGGGATATATTAGAATCCAATTAATCCTTTGTGGGAAGACAACATTCAATGATAATTTGTGTCAATTTTTGATGTACTATTCTAAGTATTCAAATAATGTTGGAAGAATCTGAGACTTTAAAGGTAGAATCAAAAGGTCTCAATGTATATGGTCTCGATGAGAATAATCTTTGTGATTAACTGAGTAAATAGGTAATCTACTCTGGGCTCAAAGAGAGTATCTATTTAGCAAGTTCTAAGATATCTATTCTAAAAATATCATTCTCTGTCTCATGCTAAATATTTTAGGAGTAAAGATATGAAGTAACAGGAACACAGCTTTAACTGTTTTTTACTTCTATGCCCTCACATTTCTAGTTTACTATAGCTATTTGAGCTTTTCACTCCAAAGTATAGTGAGAAGCAACCATTAAGTCAGTAGATTATGACTAATTTGGACAAATTCGATATCAATCAAGTTAGCAATGTATGCTTAGTGCGTACATTTTAGTTAACTATTTTACTATCTCAATAATTACTAAGTGTGCCTATGAGCCAGGAACTTTTCCAAGTAGTAGGGAAACAGCAGAGAACAAAACAGACAATAGTCCTTATCTTTGTGGAACTCATACTAGAGTATTATTTTCCTTAAGTTGTAGCTTAGTTGATATCGTGTTGTTAGCTGTGGGCTTATGAAAAATAAATAAATAACTTACTTGGATTGAACCTCCATTAGGACAGTGCTGAATTCTGCTATGCATAATTGCTCAATGTACTCTAATCCTTTTGTTTCATTGAAGTATTTCCTTTGAATAGTAGTGAAATTAACATTCTGAAAAGAAGTTTTAATTTCAAAATAAATGTTTAAGTGCTGTGCACCTGCTCAAAACTGTTTTAAACACATGCTTGCACATGGCTTAAATATGATAGCTTAAATATGGTATAAAGTTTATTTATTAATGTTTTTAAATTTTAAATAAGAACATTTCTTATTTATAAAAAGAGAATGATTCTCCATCCTGCTAAGCGAATTACAGTACAGTCTGTAGCTCTTACTAGACCTTACTCTCTTGTGAAATTTAACTGAATTTGTTAGATACATTTTTAAAAATGAGAATCTATGCTGTTTAGTAATTTTATTCTATAGAAGTAACATCACATAGATTTCTACATTAATCCTTTCACAGTCTGTCATAATTAAGAAAGGATAGATCCTTGTAATGTGCTAGGTGAAAAGATGAAAACGGCAATTCTACCTATCAGATCTATGATATACTATTTACATAAGCAGAATTAAATTTATTTAGACTAAAGAGAAAGATATAATGGAACTTTCAAAAGAAAACAAGAAAAAAAAAAGGACAAAGTTGTTGAGTAAAAAAGTTTACCCATTTTGAATAAAAGTAATTGGTATAAGAGGTAATATACCATTGGACTGTGAAAGAGCTGTTAAGACTGAAAAAAAGCCTGGCTCAGCCTGTAATCCCGCGCCTTTGGGAAGCTGAGGTGAGTGGATTGCCTGAGCCCACGGGTTCGAGACCCGCCTGGGCAACTTGGCGAGACCTCATCTCTACAATAAATCAAAAATCAGCCGGGCGTGGTAGCACGTGCCTGTAATTCCAGCTACCCGGAAGGCTGAGGCGGAAGGATAGCTGGAGCCCAGCAGGTCAAGGCTGCAGTGGCTGGGAGTGGCCACTGCACTCCAGTCTGGGCGACA
>CAUYQG010147843.1:0-37767 GCA_963574415.1 Tarsius wallacei | reverse complement strand
CCATACACAAAAATTAACTCTAAGTGGATCAAAGACCTAAACATAAAATCTCAAACTATAAGAATCTTAGAAAATGCAGGAGACACCCTTATGGAAATTGAAACTGGCAACCAATTCCTGATCAAAACCCTAAGTGCCCATACCATAAGAAATATGATAGACAAGTGGGATCTCATCAAACTGACAAACTTCTGCAAAGCAAAAGAAACCATCAAGAGAGCAGGGAGACAGCCCACCGAATGGCAAAAAATATTTGTCAACTGTATATCTGACAAAGGCCTAACAACTAGAAACTACAAGGAACTCAAACACGCTGAAAAGAAAAAAACAAATAGCCCCATTAAAAAGTGAGCAAAAGACATGAATAGACACTTCTCAAAAGAAGATATATGGGCATCCAACAGACACATGAAAAAGTGCTTAGCCTCATTAATCTTCAGAGAAATGCAAATCAAAACCACACTGAGATACCACCTAACCCCTGTAAGAATGGCCATCATTAATAAAACAAACAACGACAGATGCTGGCGAGGATGTGGAGGAAAAGGAACGCTTCTACACTGCTGGTGGGAATGCAAACCAGTGCAACCTCTTCGGAAGACAGTGTGGTGATTTCTGAAAGAACTAGAAATTGACCTTCCATATGACCCAGCAACTCCCCTATTGGGAACATACCCAGAGGAACTCAAATCATTCTACAAAAAAGATACCTGCACACGTATGTTTGTTGCACCTCTATTCACAATAGCAAAAACATGAAACCAACCATGTTGCCCATCGAAGGATAAAAAAGATGTGGTACATACACACAATGGGATATTATGCAGCCATAAAGAAGGGCAAACATATGGACTTCGCAGCAACTTGGATAGATTTAGAATCGATCATACTCAGTGATCTATCACAGAAACAAAGAGCAGAGTACCGTATGTTTCCACTCATAAGCGGACCTTGAACAATTACAATACTATAAGAAAGGAATTAGCAGTAGCGGGAAACTGTTAGGGGAAAGGGGTGGAATTGGCAGTTGAGGGAAACTGCCAGGGGAACGAAGGGGACACCTCATCAACAAGGGTAACTGCATAATGAACATTTGTATACCTAATCCTGAATTGTACCCCACAGCTTTAAAATAAAATAAAATAAAAAACACAGCGGTGTGATGACCTCACCTGAGGTAGCCCCACCTCTGACCTGTGCTTCCTGATGGGACCTATGGGGGATGCTGAATGCAACCTCCGGGTTCTCTGTCTACAAATGATTTAGAGCCACACTCTGACACCACACCTTTCCACATGGCCAGATCTCCCAGGGTCAGATGTTCTACTCTAATAAACACTCCTCTCTTTCTGAACTGGCCAGGCAGCTAGGAGAGGGGGAGAGCCTGGCAAGTGGTTCAGAGCCAGATCAAGGGTCAAGTCAACTGTTGCCAATTCCTGTAAGCAGCCACCAGAAAGCACGGGAAAATGAGGTGGGATAGAGATCATTTTCTTCTCCAGGATGCCACTGGGGGAAAGTAACGCAGGTATAACCTGATAAACCACTTGAAGTGGGTGGAAGTGGTGAGACCACCCAGACACCTTTGCTTGAGTAACTGCAGGTAAGTGCTGTCCCCTTACCTGGGAAGGTGGGCGGGTTCATTGGAGGGAAGGCAAGTCTGGCCCAGGCTGAGCACTTGTGCTAGGAAGGTAAGAAGTCAGGCACTGCCCTGCTTTTCATCTCAGCCTTTCCCTCATAGGGCTCAATCTCTTCCCTAAATGACCTCAACATATAATAATAATAAAGAGGCCTCTAATTACCAGACACTCAAGATCCCCACACCTGGTCTGGCTGTGTGGCTGCTTTGGTTCCCCTAGCTACCACCCTTTGTTCAGGCCTCTCTTTCTGCATTTGAAGAATGTGGGTCTAGACTCCATGGGTGTCTCAGGGTCCTGCCTGCTGGGTCAGTCTGTGCTGTGATTCACTCTGAAACCTGAGTGATAGAATTGGAAGCTCTTCCTGTACATTTTCATGATGGTTCTCTTGGGTTTGTTTATCCTCACAGTCTCTCTGATTATGGCCTACAAGAACTGGGCCACAATCAGATGATCAAAGCAACTGGTGCAAGACAATTGCTTTGATTTGCTGTTGGCTTCAAATCTAGATTAATGGTTGCCTTTCTAATTAAGCCTCTCTGAGCACAGGATTTAAAGACTCACAGGTAACAGGGCCCTTAAAATTGCCAGTCCTTCCTAATCTAACTCACAAATCCTTTTCTATAAAAAATATTTTATAACAACTTCTTTACTATCCTGAAATGAAATTCAGAAATAATATAAGCCACCTATGCACATGATTTTTAAAAATTATTACAGTGTTCTTATTATATTATATAGGAGACATACAAAGTAGTTTATTATATAAGAATATTTATTTTAATATGGAAATATTTGGGCACAACCCAACTAGGTACATAATGAAGTAATCAGAAGCTATAACTGTATAGAATCATGCATACATCTACACCTAGAATCACATACATGATACACCTATGCATAGAATCACATACATACCTACAACAAGAATCACATACATGATATACCCATGCATAGAATCATGCACATATCTACACCTAGGATTACATACATAATATACCCATGCATAGAATCATATATATACCTACAAGGATCACATACATGACACACCCATGCATGGAAGCATGCTCATATCTATACCTGGGATCACATACATGATATACCTATGCATAGAATCATATATATACCTACAAGGATCACATACATGACATACCCATGCATAGAATCATGCTCATAGTTACACCTAGGATCACTTATGTGATATACCTATGCATAGAATCAAGCATATAGCTATACCTAGAATCATGTACATGATATACCTATGCATAGAATCACACATACACCTACACCTAGGATTGCATGCATGATATGCCTATGCATAGAATTATATACATGATATATCTACACATAGAAACACATATATTCTTATACATAGAATCATGTATATTCCTAAACATGGAATCACATATATGATTCTGTACCTATTATAATACCAGGACGATGAGAGCTCCATAAGCACATGGATACAGGAGTGCTGTGTTGGTGACTCAGATACCACAAGCAGTGACAAATCAAAAAGTAATTCAGCAATTCCACCCCTAAGTATATGTCCCAGAGAAATGAAAGTACACGTCCCCACAAGACTTGAATAGGAATGTCTACAGCGGCATCATTGCTAAGAGCCAAAACCCAGAAACAATCCAAATGTTCATCACCTGGTGAATGGTTACACAGAATGTGTGCCACTACAGAATACTATCTAGCAAGAAAGAAACAAGCTCATGAACCATGGGACAATGTGGATGAACCGCAAAAAGCAACATGCCGTGTGGAAGAGAAATACAAAAGACTACATAGCGTGTGAGTGATTCTGTTTAAGCAAAATTTCTAGAAAAGACAAATCTAGAGAGACAGTAAGCAGATCAGTGGTTGCCTGGGCATGGGGCTAGGAGCAATCATTGGCTGTAAACAGGTACAAGGAAGCTTTCTTTGGGGAATGTAAATGTTCTGAAAGTTGATTGTGGTGATAGTTGCCCAACTCAACAAAAAATTTTCCCAAATCACTAAATTGATTAAACACTTAACTGAATTGGTATCACTTAAAAATGAGTGAATTTCATGGTATGCATATCATACCTTAATAAAACCATTTTAAAAGAGGTGTGTTTTATCCCTTGATTTATATGGTAATTCCATTCAATATATATTGGTACTATGAAAAATGACTTGTGTTCCTTTTTAAAGCAGAGATTGTTTCCAGAGTCAGGTAATTATGAACAAGTGTATCACCTACATGAGTGTCCAGCAGGACATGTGACAGTTGTATAGGATGTAGGACACTTCTTCACTGTGAAGCACTGTCTTGTGTATGGCGGGATATTTAACAGCCCTGTACCCTGCTCACAAAATGTCAGAAGCAGCCTCCGGTCATTGGGACACTGAAAAATGCCCCCACAGGTTTCCCAATCACCTCCTAGGAAATGGTTTCTTCCCCACTGAGAATCCCTGATGTAGTCCAACATCGCATGAAGAAATCAAGGCTCAGCCAGGGGCAGAGGCTTGGCCAGGGTCACACAGCGAGCCAGAGCTTAGCTAGATTGAACCCAGATGTCCTAAATCACAGTTCAGAGCTCCTTGACCTATTCCAGGTCTTTTCACTCCTGCTTTTCTTTCTCTCCATTCTGGTACCGAACATATAAACAGCTCAATCTCATTGATTCCAAGAGCAGGTTTCTTTCAGCAGCGACCTGGAGAGACTCACACAGTGTCATTCAGAGTTCTGGAAAAGGTAGGCAGGAGGCCAGAACTTGTCGGTATTATGCTGACACATGAAAGTCATGCTCAGGGAATTCAAGCAACGGGGCGCAGCTGCTTCTAAGAGTCTCCAGTATGAAACTGTGGTGCCCAGGGATGTCAGATACCCACCAGGCAGACTGCAGTTCAACCTCTCCTCCCATGGTGGGTGTTGATAGTTGAGGATGGTGTACTTCTCTTCTGAGACCGGATGCTGACTCTGCCTCCTTCCCAAGGCAGCCATTGTCAATGAACTGAAAATTGCAGAAGAGACCAAGTTACTCTGCTGTCGTTCTAAGTCACAGAAAGGAAACAGGCTGGATGCAGGTCTGAGACAAAGAGCCAACAGTAGTCCAGAAAGTTCAACCCAAGAGAGGAGAGAAGACTTCTGGGTGTGATAAACAAAGAAACAGACAACAGGGAAAGACCAGACAAGGACACTGGATACAGAGTTTCAGGCTTTTGTTCAGACAGATGGGTCTTCAGAGAGCAGATGCTTAGTAACTGCTTGATGAATGACCACTGATAAAGCAGGGACTGGTTGTCCTGGTTTTATAGCAACCTCTTAGAGCCCAAGCAGGTGTGCGCTGATCCCCAAAGCAGGGTCTCTGAACCTGATCTCACATCCCGGGCTTTCTAGAGAGTCCTTGACCCTTATCAAAGGAGTTCAACCTAGGCTTAAGGTGTTCCTTAGCACAGCTGGGTGTGATCCCAAGAACAGGTTTCTTTCAGCAATGACCTGGAGAGACTCATAGTGTCTAAGATTTGGAGCACTGAAGTCTAGAGGCCAAGCACATAGATTTTGGGATCAGACAGACTTGGATTTGATTTGGATGTCAATGTTGCCAAGTATTAACTTTGTCATCTTGAGCAAGTTGCTTCTCTGGGGTCCATTTTCTCATCTCTCTATGAGATCTAATTTACAACATGTTAGGATTAAATGAATGGACGTTACTTTAACGCTTCAGCATTCATTCATCTCTTCCCCCATTTAAAAGTAGCCATGCAATTTACTTAGATCAGGTGAGTCCAGGGTGGTATAGCTGTAGATGTCAGCAAGCTTTTTTGAATCGGGGGTCTCAAAACTGCCCAGGCTGGAGTGTAGTGGCATGATCATGACTCACTGCAGCCTTGACCTCCTAGACTTAGACAGACTTTCTGCTTCAGCCTCCCAAGTAGCTGGGGCCACAGGTATGTGCCACCACACATGGCTAATTGTTAAAAAATTTTTCTCCCCCTACTGGGAATACACCCCGAAGAACTCAAATCACTCTGTAAAAAAGATACCTGCACGTGTATGTTTATTGCAGCATTGTTCACACTAGCAAGATCATGGAACCAACCATGCTGTTCATCAAAAGAGGACTGTGGTGCATATGTACCACATTAAAACAATGTGGTACATATGAACAATGGAATATTACGCAGCCATAAAAAATAATAAAATCATGAATTTCACAGTAACCTGGATGGAATACTGAGTGATCTCTCACAGAAACAAAGATCTGAGTATCACATGTTTTCACTCATAAGTGGATCTTGAACAACTATCATTAATAAGATAAGGATTGACAGTGGCAGGAAACTATGGGGGGGCCAGGGAGGGGAAGAAAGGTAAGATTAATGGTAGTCAATATCTGTCTGGGGACCGGGGGGGTGGGTCACACCTCATCAACAAGGGTACCTGCACAATGCATATTTGTATACCTAACCCTTAACTGTACCCCACAATTTTAAAATAAAAATATGTTAAAAATTTTTTTTTTGCAGAAACCAGGTCTTGCTATGTTGCAGAGGCTGGTCTTGAACTCCTGGGCTCAAGTGATTCTCCTGCCTTGGCCTCCCAAAGTGCTGGGATTACAGGTGTGAGCCATTGCACCCAGTCTCAATTTAGTTAGAATAGCCTACATCTCAAGCTACAGGGATAGGTCATAGTTGATCTAATCAACAGGGTAATCCCAGCTCTGCTATTACACTGATTGGTTCAGGGATGTTACCTAGGCTATGCCAGTCAACAGGTGAGTTTCTCCTGGCTAGTTCAGTTTGGTTCAGTCATAGTAAAGCTCAGACATGTTGTTGGATGGTAGAGTGCTCTCTCTCTCCCCTAAGGAGGAATTGAGTGAGTTAGCACATATGTCTTCAATAAATGCTAGCAATCACAACTGTTAGTATTATAATCAAGAGGATTACTAATCGAAGCCCCAAAAAGTGTTTGACATTATCAGCACATGGTACAGGAACAACTATCTCACTGTGATTCATTTATTTTGCCAGGTCGTCAAATTAATTCAACAAGTAATGACTGAGTATCTACTGTGTGGACAAACTCTGCATTCAGTGCAGGGTTAGAGAGGTGAGCAAGACAGACATGGTGAAGCCTCCTCAGAGTTCATCTTGAAATTAGCCAATGAGGCAGAAGGATCACCTGAGCCCAGCAGGTTGAGGCTGCGTTGGCCATGAGGGTGCCACTGCACTCCAACCTGTGTGACAGAGTGAGACTCCAACTTAAAAAAAAAAAGGAAAAAAGAAATTAGCCAAGCATTTAAAATAAGGTGTGATGAGTGCTGACATAGGAGAACTCTTGCAGGAATGACTGAAGCTACTGACCTGTGGTCAAAAAGCCCCCACCCCATACCCATGCCTCTGAGAGGTATCCCTCTCGCTAAGCTGAATGGGAGGTCTACACACTCACAAACATGGGCATACTTAAAAGAAAATCATTGCAAAATGGTTGTGCATGTAGAAGTTCTACAGCAAAGTCATATGGGCTTCAATGTGATGTCAGGATTTCTTCTTTTTTTTTTTTTTTGAGTCAGGGTCTCACTCTGTTGCCCAGGCTGCAGGGTAGTGACACAATCACCGCACACCACAGCCTCCAACTCCTGGGCTCAAGAGATCCTCCTGCATAAACCTCCTGAGTAACTGGGACTACAGGCACGTACCACCACGGCTGGCTGTTTTCTATTTTGATTTATTATTTATTTTGATTTTTTGGTAGAGATGAAGTCTCACTATGTTACCTAGGCTGGCCTCGAACTCCTGGGCTCAAGCAACCCTCCAGACTCAGCCTCCCAAAGTACAGGCGTGACCCACCCTGCCCTGCCTACCATTTCCTCTTCTTCTTTCTGCCTTCACACACTCCACTTCAGCCAAACATGCCTCCTTCACCCTCCTCTACCTCCTCATATTCATGTCTCCAAAACCCAACCCAAACTCTCTAAGAAGCTTCCTGGCCAAGGTAGATGCTTACCGTCTTCCTCCTGAAACCCCACCATGTTTCCCTCCACACCTCACCTTATCTCACTCCCTTGGTCACTGTGGGTCTCCCAGCTTCCATCTGCCCACCCTTCCAGCTGGCTCTCACCCTGCCTTGCACTGCAGGGAATGAGCACTTTAGTTTGCACTTCCTCAGTGACTTTCAACTCCTTGCTGTATCCTAAGGGCTCGCTTTATTCCCACTTGCCTCCAGGTGGCTTATGGGATTCTGACGATGATTCAGTCGGCTCCCGGCCCTCAGCCTAGACTTGCCTGGTACCTAAATAATTCCCTACTATTAATGTAATGGGGAGAGCACCTTCTCTTGACTCTAAAGATTCACTGCAAAAAGGAAAAGAAAAATGCTGCACTGCTCTCTCATCTTCTCCAGTTTTACTTTTATTACATATGTTTAAAGCAAACAGATAACACATGTTTAAGGGAAGAAACTCAAACAAAGCCTTTGGTAAACAGAAAATTAAAACCTTCCATCTGCTTCTCCACAGCCTCTCTCCCCAGGCTGCCGGTTGGACATGTAACCTCCAACCTGGGGTAGTCACGTGGACTCTAAAGAGGGGTCACCTGGATTCAGATCCCAGCTCTATCACATATTAGCTGTGTAGACTTTGAGCAATCCAGCTAAAACCCCAAGTCTTAGTATGTTTATCTATAAAAGTAGGATCATCACAGGACCTTTTCGTGGGGTTACTGGAAGGAAAAAACTAAAACACTGAAGACTTAGAACAGTGATTGGCACTTGCTTAATAAGAGTAAATGATTATTAGCTATCTCATTTTTGGTAACAGCTGGAGAGAGTCCCATGGTGTGGGTGTCTTTTATTTATAACCCATCTGGTCTACAAATTCACTGACAAGCTACTCCAAGTTCATGATCCTGTTCCAAGAATGAGTATTTGAAATTAGGGCCACTTGGAAAATCCAGACTGTGAAGTTTTGGTTTTCTTCTTTGGAATCCAGTGACATCGCTTACTAAAGCTTCCTAGTGTCTATGTGCTAGAAGGTACCAAGAGATCATTTTCTAGCAAGGCCCACTTCATTCTTCTAGACATAGTGTTCTGAAATCAGGGACCTTCCCCCGCGACAAGTCTGTGTTTTGGGAAGCCAGCACACTGGGTAATAAACTCTGCTCTGAGCTGGGATTATTACCAACTAGTACTAGGTCAATTTTTCTCTCTGCTTTCTAACATGCTTGGCAGGCAACATCTTTGCTTTCTAGCAGATTAAAGTGACCACAAAGTGTCTTTGTTTGATGAGTCCTCTTTCCTGGAGAAAAAGAAGGGAAAGACGCAACCTAGACCAGATGGATCTAAATTGAACACTCTTCTATCAGCTCTTAATTTCCCTTACACAGAGCTCAAAAGGCCTTCTGGGAATACTTCCCAAGCAGTGCCTGGTGTTTTAACCATTCAACAGCCGTTAAACATATTGAGCCTCACAGGCTCAGTTCCCCACCCCCACCAAGGAGCCCAATCAGAACTCCCATTTACCCTGGTAAAATATCCTGTAAGTAGCATCAACCAATCTTCCCCAATAAAAGCAAACCATAAGCAATGCTAGCAACTGTGCTTGGCAGAGCCTTGATCTGTGGATGCAGCTGAGGATAAAACCAGAAAGATCTAATAGAGCCCCTTGGAAGCAAATACTCCATCTTCCCTAATTAAGACATCCACTCCCTTGTTGTCCTTTTTGTGGTTGGTGCTATCCATTGACAATCATGAGGTCAAAGGCAGATCAATAGAGATGGAATTCTCAGACATTCTTTCTTTTTTCATGTCTTATATCCAATCAGCTGTCAGGTCAAGCCTGCTCTGTGATGGGTCTTACATCTTTCCCAACTTGGGCACTTCTGCTGCCTATTTTCTAGTTCAACAAAGTGTATTGGAAATATTGGGTACTTTGTGGAGACTCAGTCGAGGGTGCAAATTCTAACAATGCTATTTACTAATTTGGGGACCTCCAAAATTCATTCAACCTCACTGAGTCGTACATGTCTCATTTGTTTAAGGGGAAAACTAATGCCAAATGCACAGTGCTATCAGAGATGTTAAATGGGCTGTATTATGAATGCCCAGTGCTGGTGATACCTCCTGGGTGCTCAATAAATACCTTTTGGACAGATGAAGGGGAAGTGAATGGAGACTTCCAGTTAAATGTGATGAATGCACATTTACTTTTACTCCTTTCCAAAACCACACTAAAATGATATAAACGGATTTTAAAAAGCCTAAATCACCGGGCTCGATG
This sequence comes from Tarsius wallacei, assembly GCA_963574415.1. Classification (NCBI taxonomy): domain Eukaryota; kingdom Metazoa; phylum Chordata; class Mammalia; order Primates; family Tarsiidae; genus Tarsius; species Tarsius wallacei. The sequence continues at coordinate 27,881 of CAUYQG010147843.1, read as the reverse complement.
GCTCAGCCTGTAATCCCATGCCTTGGGAGGCTGAGGTGAGTGGATCGCCTGAGCCCGTGGGTTCGAGACCCGCCTGGGCAACTTGGTGAGACCTCATCTCTACAATAAATAAAAAATTAGCTGGGGGTGGTATCGCGCGCCTGTAGTTCCAGCTACTTGGAAGCCTGAGGCGGAAGGATCGCCGGAGCCCAGCGGGTCAAGGCTGCGGTAGCCGGGAACGGCCACTGCACTCCAGTCTGGGTGACAGAGTGAGACTCCAACTCAAAAAAAAAAATTTTAAAAAAGCCTAAATCAAAAAGGACACACAGAGAAAATCAACATAGCATTGATCTGTGTGTCCTTTTTGATTTAGGCTTTTTTTATCCGTTTATTATCATTTTGATCCGTGTGGTTTGTAAATGCAAAGAAAAAAAGAGAAAGCTTCAACAAAATACCTCTGTATCGGTTATCACTGGCTGCACAACAAACAACCCCAACACTTAATGACTTGAAACAAAAATCACTTTCCTTGCTCACAATGGCATGAGTCAGTGACTTGAACTGACGGCAGCTGGATTAGGCTGGTGGGTCTAGTGTTGATGTTAATTGAGCTTACTTATTTGCAGTTACCTGGTTGCTGGTATGACTGGGGGCATCTCTCTTCATGAGGTCTCTCACCATCTGGAAGGCTAGCCTTTTCTCTTCACTTGGTGATCTCGGGTTTCCTTGCAGTCAGAAAGTAAACCCTAAGGCAGAAGCCTCTGCAAGCCTCACACTTGCTAATATTCCAAATCACGTGGCCTAGTCCAAATTCAATGTGGGAAGAACTACAGGATCCTAGATACCTTGATTCACTGGGGGACATTACTACAACAATCTACCACAACCTCTGAAGCACATTTACCACTTTGATCATCTTTCTCAGTTAAAATGATCATGTCTCTGTTGTCTCTTGTTGGCAGAAATGCTTTCCAGTGATGCTGACAGAGTCAAAGAGCGATCAAAAGAGAGAAAAACAAGTGGGCAGGTGAAATTGACTGAACAGACCAGAGAAAATGGACCAAGAAAGAAGCTAGTTCATGCTATAGAATGCTAGAGATTCAGAAATTGAAGGCACCAAGTACACCTGAAATTCAGAGTGTAGATGGGGCTAAAACCAGAAGAATAGACTGAAAGTTCGTGTATGAGGCTGTAATACAGTAACCCCAAATCTGAAAGGGCTTGTGTGTAAGGTTCTTTGCCTATTCCAAAGAAGCCACTCAGAGGTCCAGCAGGGAAAGACATCGGTTTATTAGAACTTACAGGAGGCACTGATGGTAGCCAGTCGGTGAAGAGAGAATTTGCGCCTTGGTACAGTACAGCAAACAGTTTCATACTCAAGCATGTTAATCAAATTGCTATACGATGCTTACAATTACACTGAGGAAGGGTGCCTGCCACAATGTTCTCACCTCTGATGGATCACCTGCATCCTGTGACTCATTACTGGGAATATGCATATTCTGTAAAGCCCAGCCTTGGCAGAAGGCTGCTCCATGAAGGAGAGGGCAGAAAGAAGTCAGGTATGGGGAAAAGAGTCTATGCCTGGACAATTACCTCACAGGGGCACCGTCTTGACCCTCTACATCATTGCTCCTGCCTCAAACAATCAAGTGAATACCCTTCTCCTATCCCAGAGCCTGGAGAGAGCCTCTGTGGAGACTCTTCTCTGGGGCTACCAGGTACTGCTCAAGATTGGGGCACCCTACTGAAAACAGGGAGATGACACAATTGACAGTAGGAGAAGAATAGTGAAACAATAAAATGATTCCACGACTGACTAACAGGAATTCCAGAGAGAAAGGACAGAGAAAAAAATATGTGAAGAGACTATCGAAGACTTCAATAAATTCCAACAAACATTTTCAGAACTGGAGGAAATGAGTTTTCAGACTGAAGGGACCCACTGAGTACCTTGCAGAATGAAATGTTTAAAAAGAAAGAAAGGAAAAAAAAAAAAAACCAAACAGAACTAAGGCAAATTATTGTAAAAATTCAGGAAAATAGGGATAAAGGGAAAATTCTCAAAGAGGCCAGAGAGAGAAGATCAAACAAACAACAACAAAAATAGGTCATATACAAAGGTTCAGATTCCACATGCATCAGACTTAGTGGTCATGCTGGATGCTAGAAGATAAAGGAACAAAGCCTTCGAAATAGTGAGGGGAGTGGGCTTCATGCTGGAGTGCCATGCTCAGCCTAAGATGATCACGTGATGGTGGGCTAAGGATGTTCAGATATTAAAGACCTGAAAACCATTACCTTACAAGCATCCTTTCTTAGGAAATTACTGAATGGCCAAAAATTAGGAAGATAATAGAAACCAGAAGGCAGAAGCGTGTGCTTTTTATTTTCTTGTTGTTTTGCAGCTGCAGACCCACATTTCTGTACTCTGATGTGTAAGGCTGGGGTTCAGACTCTGAAAATCCCTCGTTCCCTTGACCATCCAGCTCCCTGTTAGACTCTGCTCGCTAAAGGGAGACAGGAGGGCTGGGGGAGGAAGAAGGGGTTTGTTCCTTCCTGTTTGCTTGTTTACTTTCAATTCCCGAGATCATCCCACTGGCCACACTTCCTACCCCTGGTGGAGATAGTCTGTTTGTATACCAACACTTTGATCCCGTTTGTAGTTTCCTCAGCACTTCCAGAATCAACTTCCTGTGCAGAGGAAGATACCAGCACCAGCTAAGCCAGCTTCTGGTCTGTTAAAATAACTGACATAGTCCCTGAAACCTGACTGATATACCGGGGATCCAGTATAGGGGGAAAAAAATGACTCCAAGGATGATAGTAAAAGGCGATCCAAGGATGATAGTTATGCACCTGACGGGTAGATTGCTAGAATGGATAGCCCCCATCTGTGACCTTCCTGTATCTATGTTCTTTGCAAAAAGCCTTTTCAGATTTTCCATCAAGACATGGAGTCTATTTTTGTACCCCTTGATTTTGGACAGGCCTTGTTTGGTCAGCAGAAAATAGAGGTCACAGTGAGTTCTAATCCTAACCTCAAGAGGCTGGGTATTTCCTTTCTGTCTGTTGGATCCTTGTCTCCACCATGAGGTCTGGCCCTCCCTGCTGGAGGATAAGAATTATGAGACATGCTATCCGATAGCCAGCTATCGCTCCTCCACCCCTGCCACCTTCCACCCCAAGATTAGAAGTAATGTTCAGTTGCACTAAGCCCAAATTGCCCAACTGCAGGATTGGGAGGTATATAAATGATTGTTGTTTTTAGTCACTAATTCTTAGGGTGTTTTGTTATGCAGCAATAGCTAACGGATACACAGGCCTAGAAAATCTAGTCCACATTGGAACAGAGGTATTGAAAGCTCACAGATGGAGATATTCGAGAAAAAAAAAGTGGTGTCCTTAGGTAAGCTAACGCGTTTGAATATTTTGAAAGAAGATTCATAGAAAGTTAGACAATTTATTATCAAAAACGTTGTTGCAGAATGAAAATGAAATCATAATGTTCTAAATGTCTCATCTATGAATAGTATTCTCATGGCCATAATAAAGAAAACACTGAATATTGTTTAACCCCAAATCATAATATATAATGATACTAGGAGGCTTGGAGGAGGGTACTCGTGTGCATGTGTGATGTTGAAGTCAAGAAATAGCAGAACAGTCATGATAATTAGAAACATGGAGGAAAACACCAGAAGAAACAGTTCAGTGATTCAGTAGATGCCTCTATGAAGTAGTAATTATTAGTGGATAAGTGACTTTGTGTGTGTGACAAGGTCTGATTCTGTCACCCAGGCTGAAAAGCAATGGCACAATCATAGCTCAGTAGTGACTTCTTATTGTAAGCCTAGTGGAACCATTTGATATGACCTATGTGTACCAGTAGCAGACAGAAGTACATTCAAATTTAAAAAATGAATGGATTCTATGGATTTTCTTCCATAGTAATTGCTAACTCGCTATCGTGAACTTAAACCCCACGGCACGGTTTCAGTCGTCATATCTTTTCATGGTACTATTTTTACTAATGAAAATCCAGACAATATTCATCAGTAATTCTCATCAAGCCACTTGGGACCTCACTCTCAAACCTAATCATCAAGTCTTTGATTCTACCTTCTAAAAAATGGTGACGCACACCTCTCCATCACCAAGCCTCTGTAAAGGGTCAAGACACCGGCATTCTGCACCTGAAAGCCTGCAACATCTTCCCAACAAATTTCTCTGCCTCTCATCTTTCTGGTTCCCCTCAAGCATCCTTCACAGAGCTGCCAGAATGATCTTTCTAAACAAGTCACCTCAGGTCATTATCCTATCTAAAATTCTTCATTGATTCCCTTTGGTCTTTAGGAAACTGTGGAAACTCTTTAGGATGGCAGGCACAGCTTTTCGTGCTCTGGGCTCTCCCTCCCCTCCCAGCCTTTCTCCTGCCATCTGTCAAGCTTGTCTCCAATCTCTTCGTGCCCCTCATTTTCGTCAAGCTCTGGCTTTCTGCCAAGCTTTTGCACGTGTGACTTCCTCTGCCTAGAACATTATCTCTGTTCTGGCAGACACTGTTAGTTGCCTACTCAAAATTCACTCCTTCCTTTATTTTTGCCAACAAAATCCTGGAAATCCCTTAGTCTCGAGGAAGGTGGGTGCAAGCCTTGGTTTAGAGGTGGGCATATAACCCAATTCTAGTTAATGATTTATGAAAGGATGTCATTGTGGGGCATCTGGAAAGATGGAAGGTAGGCAAGCAAAAACTCTCAGCCCCGCGCTCCCCTGGCTTTCTCCCCCAGAAATTGATCCTGAGACCTGGACCTGCCATAGGCCAACGGGAGAAGGGAAAGGGATGTTGACCAGAACCCCAGAACCCTGACTTCCTAGATCCTCTGAACTAATGCTAGAAATTGCTTAACACCTGACATTTTGTAACGTAGACAAATAACCCCCCTTTTGTTTATAATACCGTTGGCTAGGTTTCTGTGACTTGTAGCTGAAATCATTTATGCTGGCTATACCTGCCCTTCCCCAACTGAATCTAGTTTTTCCTGTAGGACTCAGCAAAGTTACCACCTGGACCAGATTAGAGAACTCTGTCCCCTCACCCTATGCACCTGGAACTTCTTTGATTATAGCACAACGGTGAAAAGCACCAGCTCTGAGGCCAGACTGTCCAGGTTCATAGCCCGGGTCTACTACCTACTAGCTGATGAAACAGGCTGAGTGAGTATCCATTCTCTGCCTCAGTTTCCTCATCTTTTAATAAAATGGAGAGAAGAATATTACCAACTTTATCTAATTGTCACAGGGATTAAATGAATTAAGGTATGTAATGTACTTTGTACCTTGCTCCTCATAATCATTCAATTAATGTTTGCCATTGTTAGTGCAAGTTTCCTCTTATCACAATCACCTATTTGCCCTCTTCCCTGGTAGATCATAAACTTAATGAAAGTAGAGGCTGCATCTGTCTAGTTTATTACTATATTCTCGGGAATACCCGGCCTAGAGATATATGCAGTAAATATTTATTGAATGAATAAAGATATTATCACATAATGTGAACAGTAAATGAAAAGCAAAACAAGTCAAACATTAACCAAATTGGCAAAGCTTTTTCTTTTTTTGTTGTACATGAGAACAGTAGAAGGAGTAAATAGCATCTTAGTGAGTCCTAGAAGGCTACTGCAGAAAAAATTTCCATCGTTGGCTCAAAGGACAGAGTACCCATGTGCTTATGAGGCCCCAGGCCAGTGAGATTCACTCAATCAAGAAAAAAAAATCACCTAACAGCCAAAAGATATTCAACAGTCAGTGCCGGGCCAATTGTCCATAAGTATTTTTGCCTTGGCCTTGTCCAAATCTGGCCTTCTAAAGATAGAGTCTGTAATCAAAGATAGGTTGTGGAAAATAACAATGAATCAAAGTGCCCTGACTCGAGATAACCATTCCTCTAGTTCCTTTTTTGTTTCATGTTGACTTACAGAACTTTTTCTTGCCATTCATATTCAGCAGAGCAACTGTCACTCTCTGGGTTCTCAACTCATCCTTTTCCCTCACTTGGTTGGAACCTCACAACAAAGTCATCATGTGTGTGAAAGTAGGAAAGGAAAATCTAGCCTAATGGTGGCATACAAGTATTTTCTGGTGAATGTGCAGTTTTAGTCCATCATGTCTGACAGGTGAGACAGGGCTCAATACTCCCTGGGTCTTTGGAGAGGTTCTGCCATCGATCTCCATGATACTTTACTTTCTTACCTCTTTCTTTTCTTTCCACCTTGAGCAATTATGGCATCTTTCTTGGCAGAAGATCAGTCATTGGATAGCTGGTTTACGAATCTGGTCACTTTTTCTTCCCTAAAGATTTGTTTTTTTTTTCTCATCACACACAAAGCAAAGAGAAAAAGAAGAGAAAGGAAAAAAAAAAAAAAAGCATGCATTTCAGTGAGGTCTAGAAGGATGAAAATTGGAAAATTGAATTTTACCTTTCAGGAAGAACTTGAAGAAAGACACAGGAATTTGATTATTTGGATAATTCAGGGCTAAAGCTCTATCTGTGATTTTCCTTTTAAAATGTATTTTTAAAAGACCTGTATCCTCTGCATTGATTTTTAAACTATCTTTGCAAGAGGGTTTCGGTTGTAGGGATCATTCCATAACGAAGGAAAATAATAAAAATAATGAATAACTTGACAATAGCTAGCATTTATTATGGATTGTAATTCATTCACTCTCAACAAATCCATGAGGTAGTTTCTATTGTTATCCCTTTTTTATTTGTTGAGTCAAGGTCTCACTCTGTTGCCCAAGGTGGAGTGAAATGGCACGATCACGGCTCACTGCAGCCTCAATCTGCTGGGCTCAGACGATGCTTCCACCTCAACCTCCCAAGTAGCTGGGACTACAGATGTATGCCACCATACCTGGGTAATTTTTTTTTTTTTTTTGTAGAGAAGAGATCCTCTATGTTGCCTAGGCTGGCCTTGAATTCCTGGGCTGGGCTCTTGCCTCGGCCTCCCACATTCTGATATTACAGGTGTGAGCCTCTGTGCCTGGTTCTATTATCCCATTTAAAAAAAAAGGAAACTAAAGCTTAGAGAGATTAAAAACAACTTGCTGGGGACTATGGAGCTAGTAAGTGGAGCTAGGACCTCAAACTAGGTCTAACAGCAAAGCCCACACTCTAAACTACTGTGCCAACTTACATAATATGTGTGACCAGTATGAGAAGCACCTTTAAAGGTTGTCTGGCCCCATTTAAAAATTGCCTCCAGGTTTTCAGGGCTTCTTTCCATTCAAGTGCTCATGATTTGAGAAGTCTGGTATTGACCAAAGAGTATAGGCAGGGGTGGGGGAAGGGTGGGTGCAGGGTGCGGTTGGAATGTGCACCTTGCTTGCTCCAGAAGCATTTTTAAAGACAACGTAGTTTGTCAGGAATTGTATTTCTCAGCACTTGTTTTGGGGCCACTTCGGACATTTATCTTATTCATTTGCCCACTGTAGGCATTTCAATTTGCAGTTCTTGTTTCAGAACTGGAAGAAAATTCAAGAAATTATTTAGTCTGACACTTTCATGTCATTGGTTTTTGTTTGTTGGTTTATTTATCTGTTATACTATGGTTTCTTGTGTACCTTATGTCTGAGTGTATACGTAACAGCTAGCTTTCCACAAGTTATGTTTCAGTAACAAACAATCCTCCTGATCTTAGTGACTTCCAACCATAAATTGCTTACATTACATATCCATGGGGGATTGTCTTTGGCTCTGTTCCATGTACTCTTCACTTAGGTGAAAGGGTGACTCCCATATGGGATATGCTATTCTCATGGGAGAAAGAAAGAAGAACTATTTGATGCCTTTAAGAATTCCTCTTGGAAGTAGATTCGTTCCACTTACATTTTATTGAACAAAGCAAGTCACATGGCCAAACCTGATGTCAATGGTGAGTGAAAAGTCATTTTCCACAGGAGGAAAAGTTTGAGGAGAGGCAGCTAATAGTTTGAGCAAATAAAAAAACCTTCCGAGTCTACTTCCTTCCAGCCTTTAAAAAAGTAAACAAACAAGCCGGGCTCGGTGGCTCAGCCTGTAATCCCACGCCTTGGGAGGCTGAGGTGAGTGGATTGCCTGAGCCCGCGGGTTCGAGACCCGCCTGGGCAGGCGAAACCTCATTTCTACAATAAATCAAAAAAATTAGCCGGGCATGGTAGCGCACGCCTGTAGTTCCAGCTACTTGGAAGGCTGAGGTGGAAGGATCGCCGGAGCCCAGCAGGTCGAGGCTGCGGTGGCCAGGAGCGGCCACTGCACTCCAGTCTGGGCGACGGAGTAAGACGCCAACTCAAAAAAAAAAAAAAAGTAAGCAAACAAAAAAACAAAAAATGACAAGAAAACATTTTTTCCTGATTATTTAATTAATCCATACCCACTATAAAAAGTTCAGAAATATAGGGCAGGTGCAGTGGCTCACACTTGTAATTCCAACACTTTGAGAGGTGGAAGCAAGAGGATTGTCTGACCCCAGGGGTTCGAGACCAGCCTGGGCAACTTGGCCAGACCTCATCACTACAATAATTAAAAAAAAAAAAATTAGGCATGGTGGTGCATGCCTGCAGTTCCAGCTATTTGGAAGGCTGAGATGGAAGAATCACCTGGGCCAGCAGGTTGAGGCTGTCGTTGTCATGATTGTGCCATTGCACTTCAGCCTGGGCAACAGAGTGAGACTCTGACTCAAACAAACAAAAAAACTCTACAAAAAAGCAGAACAAAGAAAAAGTTCAGAAATATAGAAAACGTAAAGAGATAAAACAAAATTCAGTCCACCTCTGACCTGCAGGCACCCACTGTTAATATCCACACTATTCTTTCCAGTCCTTGTTCTAAGCTCACTTTTTTCCTTTTTATAATAAAATAATGTTGTAAGTTTTCATTGCTTCACACTGAATCTTAAGTATTTTCCTGTGCCATTAAAAATGGCTTTATAAGACTTCATTCTATGACTTTATACCTTAAATGATTTGCTTTTCCTATTTAATTTCTTTCTAAGTTTTGTTATGGTAAAATATGTGTTCTTGTGCATAAAATTGTGTTCACATTTTGGAGTATCCTGTTTGTTAGAAGAGACATCTCTAAAGCTAACTCCATGTTACAGATGAAAGTTCAGTCGCCAAGAAAGAAGTTTGCGGAAACATAATACTCATGATCAAAAGATGGACTATCACCAAAAAAGAATTAGAGAGAAACTACGACAGAATTTAAATATGGCACCATTCTATCAGCCCTGGCCTGAGCCTTGCAAGGCAGGGTGATACCAATACCAGCCATCAATGTGAAAGCTTCCCTTTGTTCCTGACTTCCCATGACAATTGAGTCCTAAAGTCTTTATTGAACGAATATGCCCCAAGGCCTAACAGTTAATTATAATCCCTAGTAACTGAGAATATAGGATGGAAAAAAATGAAGAATATCTGGTTTTTCACTGTCAGTGTGGAGGTTTAAAATACAAAATCTAGATTCAAATAAATTTTAAGTTTTGCCTGAAGGGTCAAGGTCTTAGCTTATTTGGAACATTAAAGACAAGATAAAACCTCTAAGGATGTATTAGGATTCTCTAGTGAAACAGAAGCGGTATGATATATAGGGATGCTTAGAAAGAGATAGATTATGAGGGATTAATTTATGTGATTATGGAGGCTGAGAGGTCCCACAATCTGCCATCTGTAAGCTGGAGGCCCAGAAAAAGCATTGGTGTAGTTCCAGTCCACACCTGAAGGCCTCAAAACCAGGGGAGCCAATGGTGTAAGTTCAAGTTCAAGTCTGAAGCCATGAGAACCAGTAGCACAGATGTCTAAGGGCAGGAGAAGATGGATGGCTCAGCTCAAGCACAGGGAGTGAATTCACCCTCCCTCCTGTCTTGTGACTCTCTAGTCAGACAGATTGGATTATGCCCACCTATGTTGGTGAGGACAATCTTTTATTCAATCCATGGATCCAAATGCTAGTCGCTTCTGGAAACACCCACACAAACACACCCAGAAATAATATTTTACCAGCTCCCTGGGCATCTCTTAGTCCAGTCAAGTTGATACATAAAATCATCTGGGCATGGTGGCGTGTGCCTATAGTCCCAACGACTTGGGAAGCTAAGGTAGGAGAATTGCTTGTGTTCAGGAGTTCAGGACCAGCCTGGGCAACATGGCAAGACCCCATTTCTTAAGAAAAAAAAATCAACCATCACACAAAACAAACAATGGTCATTGCAGTCTATGCCGCACCCCTGTCATGTGTAAATAAGTGATTATGTGCTGAATTGGGAGGGGCATGACGTTGGTGAGAAGGAACTTAAGAAGCTATTGTGATTTGGGATTTACAAAGTCCTTGTGACTACTTCTTGGAGTCAGACCTGTCTGGGATGTTACCATGGTGCGAAGGGTGCCAAAAGAGTCTCCTAAGATCTTGCCAAAAAGCTAAAGTTTTCTGACTTAAGTTACATTTTCCTCCAGACCCTAGAGCCCACAGCTTTAATTGTTGGAGTGGGATGGGGTAAAAAATGGGTCCTGGACCTCACACCTGAGTGGCCTGCTTAAAGGCACAGAGCTAGTTACATAGGTCAGTCACCTCTTTTTCTCTTCTGTTTACCTACGTGTCCTCTCATTCCAAGTGGCTGGTTGGAGGTTCCAGCCCAAGCAACTATCCAAGTTCTTAGACACCTGTCACTCAGAACCACTCCATGGAATCTCATTGCCACGAGATTTTGGCCAGTTTCCCTAAACTGGCATAAGGGAGACTCCTTGTATCCACGCCAGAGGAGAGAATGTGCATGTGCTGGCTTATTTAGGCCACCACATTCCAGCCCTAGAAAGAGTGACCCTGTCACATGAGCACAAGGGGGATATCAGCAGTCACCGGACACTGCTGAGGGGAGGGAGGGAGGAAGGAAAGACGAGGGGGCATGTGGCAACATACTGGGTACAAGGTCCACTATCAGGAGGAGAGAGGGCCAGCTAGAAGCCCACACTTGCATGCAACTTACATATGTAGTCACTTGTACCCCACAACACTAAAATAAAATAAATGTTATTTTTAAAAAAATGACCCAGGCTGGGCTCAGTGGCTCAACCTGTCATCCCAGCACTTTGGGAGGCCGAGGTGAGTGAATTGCCTGAGCCCGCGGGTTCGAGACCAGCCCGGGCAACTTGGCGAGACCTCATCTCTACAATAAAGGAAAAATTAGCTGGGCATGGCAGCGCATGCCTATAGTTCCGGCTACTTGGACGGCTGAGGTGGAAGGATCACTGTAGCCCAGCAGGTCGATGCTGGGGTGGCTGTGAGCATGCCACTGCATTCCAGCCTGGGCAGCAGAGTGAGACTCTGACTCAAAAAATAATAATAATAATAATAATAATGACCCAGTGACTGACCTGGAATTGGAATCATCCAGGTCTATATTCTCGTATATGAGGTTGGAATAAAAAGGAACAAAGTGGGCAAGGCTTCCATTCTGAGACACCGACGCTTAGAAAACAGACGGCCTGGAAACACGGGAACCCTGTCCATGGGGCTTCACCAGCCATCTCTCCTATCAGATCTGCTCTTGCTCTGCTGACATCTATGATTGTTGGGTGCTCAGCCACCATCACTCTTCTTTCCCTTTGGAAACCACGATTCTTACTTTCTGCCCAGCAGTTTGGATGGGACTGAGCCCATTTTTCTTCCCTGCATCAGGCCTGGGCAATCAACATATCCCATGCCTGCTAAAGTGAGACACGGTTGAGGATGGTTCCTGCATATACTGAAAAGTGCAAGATCTCTCTCTGCTGAGGTTGATAGGGCTGGTTGGCCAGTTTCTGTTCTTACGAAAAAACGCTTTTATATATAATAGCCTTCCCTCACCCTTAAAACCACACCCCTCGCCCCCTGCTGTCTCCTCCACTAGGCTGAGAGCGCCTGAGAGGGGCGGGAGTGTGAAACTCTCCATCTGCCCCTGCATAATTTTCAGCATCCAGGTATTTTGTGTGTTTATTATATGAACAAAATTGGTGGCCTCCCGAAAGACCTCCCCTTTGGCTGTGAACACAAACATTGAGCAGAGCCTTCTCCCCTCTGGTAAGAAGTTGCTAAACAGGAAATGGCGTCCTGGGGGCTGCATTCTGGCCATCCTCGATGCAGTTCAGCCCCACGCCCTCTATTTTATGGATGAAATGGAAGAATAATAGACAATGTCAATGGGAAGCAATGTGTACAGTTGGATTCTGAGATGGTAAGATGATCCTGGATAGTCCAGGTGGGCCCCAGATATGCTCACATGTGTTCTTATACGACGGAGGTAGAGGGAGAGTTTTCACACACAGAGGAGAGGTGATGTGAGGATGGAAGCAGAGACTGGAGTGATGGGGCCCCAAGCCAAGGCATGCAGGCAGCCACCACAAGTCAGAAGAGGCAAGGAATGGCTTCTCCTTTGGAGCCACAGGGAGATGCATGGCCCTGTGAACACCTTGGTTTCAATCTAGTGATACTGAGTTTGGATTTCCTTCATCCAGAGCTGTGAAAGAATCCTTTTTTTTTTTTTTTAGTGGGGGTCTCACTCCATTGCCCAGGCTGGAGTTCTGTGATTCAAACACAGCTTACCACAGCTTCAAACTCCCAGGCCTAAGTTATTCTCCTGTTTCAGCCTCCCGAGTAGCTGGGACTACAAACACGTGCCACCACACCTGGCTCATTTAAAAAAAAATTTGTAGAAATGAGGTCTCGCTATGTTGCCCAGGCTTGTCTTGAAGTCCTGTGCTCAGGCAATTCTTCTGCCTTGGACTCCCAAAGTGTTGGGATTACAGGTGTGAGCCACTGTACCCATTATTTCTGTTGTTTTAAACCACTGATTTTATTGGCAATTTACTACAGCAGAGCTCCACTTCCAGGAATTAAAATCTCTATGAATTTCTTATGGCTGCTTGGTTTGGGGGAGAATTAAATGAGTTAATACATGTGAAACCCCTAGAATAGTGCTTAGGACAGTCGTTTCTTTTGTTTTTGTTAATGTTATCATTATTATAGGCTTTGGAATGTTTACAGGAAATATAACTTTACAGGGGTTTTTCGTCAGTGGCCCATGGTTATTCTGTGGTGAACCATGAATTCTCTGAATTTGTGTGTAAAGTTTGATGTATTTTTATTATATATATATTGATATATAGTAATATCGGTATATGCGTACGTGTGGAGTGGGATGTGTATTCATTTACAATAACAAAGTACCCCAGATGGGCTGGCTTAACTAACAGAAATGTACTGTCCCACAGTTCTGGAGGCCAGAAGTTCAAGGTCCAGGTGTTGGTAGGGTTGGGTTCTTTGGGCTGTGAGGGTAGGGTCTGTTTCAGGCCTCTCTCCTTGGCTTGTGAATGCCTTCTCTCTTTGTGTCTCTTCCCTCCTTGTGTCTGTCCCTGTGTCCAAATGTCCTTTTTATTATATGAACAAAATTGGTGGCCTCCCGAAAGACCTCCCCTTTGGCTGTGAACACTCTGTCCCTCAGGCTTGAGTGCAGTGGCACAATCATGGCTCACTGCAGCCTCAGCTTCCTGAGCAGCTGGGACTACAGGCATGCGCCACCACACCTGGCTAATTTTTTGTAGAGACAGGATCTCACTATGTTGCCCACCTAAGCCTCCCAAAGTGCCGGGAGTGATCCACCTACCTCAGCCTCCCAAAGCTCTGGGATTACAGGTGTGAGCCACTGCATCCGGCTCAAGTGTCCTCCTTTTATAAGGACACTAGTCATATTGGAATAGGGCCCACCTTACTGACCCCATTTTAGTTTAATTACCTCTGTAAAGACCCCTGTCACCCCATAAGTTCACACTCTGAGGCACTGAGGTTAGGACTTAAGTCTATCTTTTCGAAGGGGACAGAAGTCAACCCCTAACAGTGAACAGTGTGTGTGTTTCCAGAACTTTCATCAGATCTTAAAAATATTCAGTACACACACTCGTGCCTAGGCACACTCCCTTGCAAGGATTAAAAACCCTCTTAAAGGATGGTTTGGGGGAGGGGCTTCCAGACCCCTCAATTCCCATCTCAATAGGCAAATGCCAGCTTTGCTCAAGCAGCCTTAAGCCATGCTTGGAAGCAGCAGTTTATTTGAAGGCAATGGAAGAAGCACAAGCTGCGGAATCGTACCAATCGGCCTTGGCATCTGGGCCCTGTGTTGCCTCAGGTAACTCCCTCAACCTCTCTGAGGCTGTTTGTTGGTCTGTAAAACACCACCTACTTTGAGGCGATGGATCAGAAGTGCCAAACATGGTGTCTGCATTCTAGCAGGCGAGCAGAGAGCTGGTCTCATGATAGGTGGGGAATGTGAATAAACAAATGCTTTGCTCTGCCTCTGAGAGCCTTGCTAAACAGCAGCACAGAATAGCGAAGTCGCACTGGTGACTCACACTTTGCCCTCCGTCTGAGATAGAGGCTGCCTGCCTCACATAAGTGACCTTGGCAAGCCAGGTTGACAGAAAATGGCTTTCAAGAAAAATGGCTCGTTGGTCTTCCAATCAATCAGTCAAGGTCAGCCAGTCAAGGTGGCAGGGAATCCTTTCATTGGTTGCATGGGCATTGCCTCAGTTTGACAAATGACTTCTGACTACCACCTGGGGCAGGCTCGGTTGGTGTTATATGGAAGGTCTGGTGTGTTAGTTAAGGAAAAGGCTACGCTGCTGTAACAAAGAGCCCTCAAATGACTGCAACATAATCTAGGTAAAGGTGTATTTCCCTTTTATTTTATGTATGTATATATGTATGTATGTATGTATGTTTGAGCTGGAGTCTCTGTCACCCAGGCTGGAGTGCAGTGGCATGCTCACAGCTACTGCAGCCTCGACCTGCTGGGCTCAGGCAATCCTTCTGCTTCAGCCTTCCAAGAAGCTGGAACTACAGGTACCTACCACATGCCCAGCTAATTTTTTGATTTATTGTAGAGACGAGGTCTTGCCAAGTCGCCCAGGCGGGTCTCGAAGCCCTGGGCTCAGGCAATCCTCTTGCCTCAGCCTCCCAAAGTGTTGGGATTGTAGGTATGAGCCACTGCGCCTGGCTGTATTTCTGCTTTATGTCTTAGTTAAGAGGTAAGAGGGGCTGGGCTTGTAGGCAGCCCCACCATTCATAACGTGGCTCTTACTTGTAGGTACAAAGTGACTGCATCAGCTTACATGGGGCCCCAGTCAATAGGAAGGGAGAGAGACGGGTGCTTGACAGGAGAGAGGGACTCATGCTCAAACTTTTTAAGGGAAGGACCCTGGGAGCGCACATCATTTTTTATCACATCCTATTGACCAGAACTTAATGACAAGAGCTTGCCTACCTGTAAGGAAGGCTTATCTATGCCATCTCTCTATTTTTTTTTTTTTTGAGTTGGAGTCCCATTTTGTCGCTCAGGCTGGAATGCAGTGGCACGCTCACGGCCACTGCAGCCTCCACCTGCTGACCCAGGTGACCCTTCCACCTCAGTCTTCTAAGTAGCTGGAACCATAGGCACTCACCATTACACCCAGCTAATTTTTTGATTTATTTTAGAAACAAGGTCTCACCAAGTTGCCCAGTCTGTTTTCAAATCCCTGGGCTCAGGCAATCCTCTTGCCTCTGTCTCCCAAAGTGCTGGGATTACAGGCATGAACCACTGTGCCCGGCAGCTATGTCATCTCTAACTGAATTGCCACATGCCCAGATAAACTCAATTCTTGTGGAAGAAGAAGAGAACAAGAGAATACAGCTAGCAGATGGCCGCATCTGGCTCATAGGATCTCTTTCTCATTCTGAGTCTACCAATGGCCCTATGCTTAGGAAAGTGACCTTTTAATTATGCTCCTCCTCAAGAAACACCCACTGGCCAGCCCAGTGTCTCATGCCTGCAATCTCAACGTTTTAGAAGGCAGAGAAGGGAGATTGCTTGAGGCCAGGGGTTTGAGACCAGCCTGGGCAACACCGCGAGACCTCTGTCTCTCCAAAAAATTAAAAAATCAGTTAAGCATGTCTTGTAGTCCAAGCTACTCAGGAAGCTAAGGCAGGATGACTGCTTGAGCCCAGGAGTTCGAAGCTACAGTGAGCTATGACCACACCACTGCACTCCAGCCTGGGTGACAGGGCGAGACCCTGTCTCAAACAAACCAAAATGAAAATAAATGTCGCCTCCTCTCTCCCATCAACACACACACACACGGACACCTGAATGATTCAAAATAAACCTGTAGGCCTCAGATCCATTAACAGTGGAATAGTAGAGATCCAAGATCTTAGGATTGCATGGTATTTCGCAGTTACCTGGCTCTCTCCTTTCCATTATTTTACTTCATCTTCAACTCAGCTTTGAAAGTTAGGAACAGCAAGATTTATTATATCCATTTTATATCTGTAGAAACTGAATCTCAGAGAAGCTAGTAATTTGTCCAAGGTCACCTGATACCTAATTTAGGGCTATTTCCATTCAGAGCCAGGTAAAAAAGATTGGAAATTGGAACGCAATTCAGTTGGAACAAATTCATTCATTCGTATTAGCAATTCCAGGAAAGTGGTGATTGAAAGTCGTTAGAAACCAGGAGAAAAAGTGAACCTTTCTTAGCATCTTCCCATCTCCTTGGACCTGTCTTCTGACCCCTCTGAAGCCCAGACATACTGTGTTCTCTTCTGACAGCCTAAGTCTCTCTACCATTGGAGACCTCTACCAACATGGCCAGTGAAAAATGAACCATGTCACCATTCCTCTCTTCACTAATTAGGGTTTTTGTTTATGGACACTGCAAATGTCAGCTAGGTGTAAGGAGGGAAGCAATGTAATAACATTTACACCAGGATGAAAATGTTTAACTAGTTACTCTAGGAGTAGGTTACATTTGCTTAGAAACCACCTTGGTTATGATGCTAAATGAATTTTGAATTGGTGGAGCTTTACGGTGGGAGTGGCAGAAAAAAGATCCTTGCATTTGGGTGGCTGTTTTGGCAGAGGGCACTCCTGTTGCTGTGGTACCTGGCAGGGCAGTCTGCCTTAAAATAAGTTCAAGAAATCATAGGCCAGTCTATCATGAATTAAGCACCTACTATGTCACAGGCTCTCTCCTGGGCACATTAACCCAGTTTAACCCAGTAAGAACAGCTGCCATTTTGTTTAGCATTTATTACATGGAAGATAAGATACAAAGTTTTATGAGATTAAATACATTTACCAAGGTCACATAGCTGGTGATAAGACATGGAATTCAAACCCTGAGCTTTATGACTTCAAAGTCGGTACTCTTTTTAACATAGCTTCCTCTGATGCTTGCAGTTCTAATACTATTTTCCTCTGGGCTGAGGCACTGCTGAGGATTCATATAGTCATCCACCCAGTCCACTTTTAATCAAGATTCACTTGGTAGGAAAGAAAAAGAAAAAAAGATATTGACTAATATATTTTATATACAGTTGGTTGTCCCTTGATCAATGTGGGAGTTAAGACCACCAACTCCCGCACAATAAAAAATCCAAGTATAACTTTTGTCTCCCCCAAAACTTAACTACTCATAGCCTACTGTTGACCAGAAACCCTACTGACAACATCAACAGTCGATCAGCACCTATTTTGTATGTTATATATCTATTATAGACTGTATTCTTACAATAAAGTAAGCCAGAGAAAGACAACGTTTACTAAAAAGTCATAAGAAGAGAAAATTTATTTGCTTCTCATTAAGTGAAAATGGAGCATCATAAGTCTTCATCCTCATGGTCTTCACATTCGACTAGACCGAGGAGGAAGAGAAGGAGGAAGAGGAGAGGTTGATCTTGCTGTCTCGGGGTGGCAGAGGCAGAAGAGGTAGAGAAGATGAAAGGGGAAGAAGGAGACCCACACATTTAGGGTAACTTTTTTTTTTATTATAAAGATGTGGGGTATAATTCAGGGTTAGGTATACAAACGTTGATTATGCAGGTACCCTTGTTGATGAGGTATGCCGCCCTCCCCTAGCAGTTTCCCTTAACTGTCAGTCCCACCCTCCTCTCCCCTGACAGTTTCCCACTATGCCAATCCCTTTCTTATTGTATTATAATTGTTCAAGGTCCACTTATGAGTGAGAACATATGGTACTCTGTTCTTCATTTCTGTGATGGATCACTGAGTATGATCGACTCTAAATCCATTCAAGTTGCTACAAAATTCATATGTTTGTCCTTCTTTATGGCTGCATAATATGTAACTTTTATTGAAAAAATCTACATGTAAATAGACCAGCACAGTTTAAATCTGTGTTGTTCAAAGGGTCAACTATATTATAATATATACATATATATTCACATATAGCAACATGTTCACCACGTATTGAAGTGTTTACTAAATGTTGTTAAGTAAAAATGAAGGTATAAAATATATGCATCTCTGTATAACCTCAGTTTATAAGAAAAAATGCATAAGTAAGTAGATATAATCTGGAAGGATATTGACCAAAACATTCAGTGGTTACAACCTTATATTAGGATTAAAGTTTGAAAGTGAGTATCTTGTGGTATTGTTATTATTATATATTATTATTTTGTCCATCCGTCATCCTTCCTGCACTGATTCTTATAACTAATTTACTATCCCACCCTTTATTTGGAAAGCTGCTTTCCCTTCCTTCATGCAGTTTTGATGAAGCTTCTATTCACGGCATGCTCCCTACCATGTCTAAGGGAGGGACATGTGGCCAAGCTTGGACTAACCAAGGCACTATTTGGTTGGTCTAAAGAGGAGGGAGGAAATCAACATTGCACACAACAGCCACTTTGGATGCTCCAGCCTGTGTGGCTTTGGTCCATCTCCGAGCCCACCTGCAGCTGCGTTGGGCAATTTCTGGCATGCTGACAGCTTCTCACCTCTATCTCACCTCTAGAGCAACCTTGCCTCTTTTTTCTCTCCCTGAGACCTTTTTCCTGTGCTGTGGACACTTGCTCAGCCTACATGTGCTGAGGATTTAACACTCTCAGCAATAATCCTCAAGTCAATAAAAGAAGGGAGTCTGTGGACAAATTACCTCACACCTTCCCTGTCCCCTGGAGGGAAAATTCCGACATGTGTTTCACATGGTACCTCAGAGGGACCCCAGTGGGCCTGAAATGCAGTTGTCCACAGAGATAACTCACTTATTGACACACTCTTTATTGACTCTTCTCATTTCCCTTGGTCTTTCATTGGTACATGCTGGGGTCACCTCCCAAATAATCTACCTGCATCAATCTTGTCTCAGGGTCCTTTCCCAAAACTTCCCAAACTGGAGTAGAGATGTGCTCTTTCTCCTTGGATTACAATCCATGAGCATAGGAACTCAGAACTCTGGGTGGCACAACAACATCTACAACGTGAGAGAATGAAAACACAGGACAGATAGACCCACAGAGGCCAAGACTCAGAGGGAGCATCCTATTGCTGTGGGCAGCCATGGATCCAGCCTACCTTGAAGTCAGCTCCATTTTGACCTTGACTTGTCCATTACTTGGCACCTTGAGCTTCAGCTCATTTTGAGTTGGGGTTCTGTCCCTTGCAATTGAAAGAATCCTGAAGAGATGGTGTCTATTTTCTTCTTTTTGTTTATTATTTTTTCCCTATAATTAATTTTAAAAAGACCTCATAATGCCCCCCAAAATTTTGACAGAATAGAGTTCTAAGAAGAAAAGAAAATTCTAAATGTCTTCGACAGGGTCACCTTGAGTAGCTCGTGTGTGTGTGGGGGGGGCACAGTCCACCTTTTTCTCTTAGTATCAGTGAAACCAGGCCTTTGTGAAACAATGGAATCATTGAACCATGCGTTGTCACAGGCAATCACACTCCCCAAATGCTCCCACCGTGGGGAATGGCAGAGGGTCTTTCTTTTGTCAGCTCCACCAATCACACAGACTCTTAAATGGTTTGGATGTAGCTGCTCATTTGGCCCCAAAGCTGTGCCCAAGTTAATGACTTGGAAAAACATGTCATCATTCTCATAATCTGCAGAAACCAGAGAGAGCCCTGAATCAGGCATCTCTACTGCAGAAGAAGCGTTCACAAATCCTGCACATTTTGACAATGTTTGTATTCTTTCTTGCAACTGTTTAATTAAATCCTGTGTAAACAGATGGGCTCATTTGTTTGGTCCTAATAGTTGTAAAATTTGGATATTGTGCATACTGACAATTACAAATATTTGTGTTTACCAAGTAATATTCTTTCCCTTAAAAATTCCCTTATGCTAAAGAGAAAGCTGGTTGGGTCTGTATGAAAACATCCTGTGGTGTTTGTTGCCATGGCTTTTTTTCTAGCCAGAGGTGTTCCCAGAGTGCTCGGCGTCACTGGGAAAAGGAATGGGAACAAAGCACAGGGCACTGTCGCTCTCTGAGTGGAACTCAGCTAATTCTTCATATACAGCCCCCTGTCTGCATTGTGAAGGCATGCATCAGAAAATGGTCCAGATAAGATGGAGCCAATTCTCAAAAATGGGCAATTCCCTTAAGTGGTCATTCCATAGTTAGGAACCTACACTAGACAAAAGATATGACTATAGAATATTGTACCATTTGTTCAAAATTAGAAACAACCCAAATGTACAATAATTGTTTCTTACTTAAATTGTTTATGTAGTCATACTATGAAAATCTCCGCAGCAATTAAAAATGAGAGTGTAGATTCCATGGCAATGAGGCAGGGCTATAACAATAATATATTAAAAGTGAAAAAAGGCAGATTACGAAAGACTGCGACTAGCATGATCTCAATTTTATCTATATAAAAAAAGACAATGTCTCTATATAGATGAACATATAGAAAGCTTTACATCAAAGGCCTTTTTTTAGTGGGTAAAAATATGTATTTTCATATTTTGAGGGAGCTTTTCCAAATGTTTCATGTTAAACCCTTATTATTTTTATAATCAAAAAACAAACTAAAAATGAAAACAAATACAAATACAAAAAATATGGTTTGTGAAGGCAGTAAGGTGACATATAAGAAACTAATAGGCTAGTCTATGATCTTTTAAATCACTCATTCAAACATACTAAGTACCTACTGCATGTCAGCACAAGTTGGAAATATAGACCTAAAAAAATACGCCCTTCTGTCTTTGAAGCATTCACAATTTATTAAAGTGTTGTCTAACAAAAATATCTTTTTTCTTCTTCTTCTTCTTCTTTCTTTCTTTTTTATTTTTTATTTTTATTTTTTAGCCTTTGTCACTTCCTCCAGGATTTTTTTTTTTTTTGAGTTGGGGTCTCGCTCTGTCACCCAGGCTGGAGTGCAATGGCAAGATCACAGCTCATCTCAGCCTCGACCTCCTGGGCTCCAGAGATCCTTCTGCTTCAGCCTCCCAAGTAGCTGGAATTACAGCTTATTTATTTTATTTTTGTAGAGACGAGGTCTCCCTATGCTGCCCAGGTGGGTCTTGAACTCCTGGGCTCAAGCAATCCTCCTGTTTTGGCCTCCCAAAGTGTTGGGATTATAGGTGTGAGCCATTGTGCCCAACCAGAATTTTCTACAATGACAGCACTTGTCCTCTGTGCTGTCTAATATAAGCAGCTTGTGGGCACTAAGACTACAGTTAGTATGACTGAATCATGCAGTTAATTTTATTTTAATTAATTTAAACATTAGTAGCCACATGTGGCTATTAGCTGCTGTAGTAGAAAAAACATGGACATAAATAATTACAATCCACTTGGTGCTAGGGAAGCACAGGCAATGGTGATATTAAGTTTGTTCATGAAAAATCTTCAAGAGGCGATACAAAGAGAGTCTCATAATGTAGGTAGGAATTCACTCTGGAGCGAGTAGCATTTCAGTCAGAGGGTACTGCAGGAACAAAGTTAGGCCTGGCCTTCTCAGGGGAATAAAAAAAACAAACAAAAAACCTACACACACACACACACACACACACACACACACACACACACACACAGGCAAAGCTCGTGTCCTGTTAAGAAAGATGGTCAGAATAAAATCTTTAAAATGGCCTATTTTTAAAAAGATCAAAAAGGAAGAAGGAAATGGGCAAAGTAAATAAAGATTTAGCCAAAAAATCCAGGAGTATAAGATTGTATAGAAAGGATTTATTTGGGTACATGTCTAAGGGAAGAGTGTCAGACTTTAGGTAGTAACTTTCAAATTTAGTATTTCAAGGTGGAAAGAGATCTTGCTCTGTGCCAAACATGGTGCTAGAAGCTTTTATACACTTTATCTTTTTTAATTGCCAAAGGAGTTCTATGTTAGTGAGGTTCTGAAGATACATATCTGCCCAAGAACATACAGCTAACAAGCAACTGAACTTGGTTCAAACTCACGCCTCATGTCAACTTCTAAAGCCCTATTTTCACTACATTGTGTTACTCTCCATCTGGGAAGATATCTAGATTGAAATACAAACACCCTAAAATCAAATGCAGATCCTAAGAAATTATTCTAAAAGACTGACAGATCATTCGCAAGCTCTAATGGTGACGTGTCAAGGAACAACTACCATAATGGTGAACTAACTTTGGGTTGTCTGCCAAAGGTGCTAGATTGAGCTGGTCTCCTCCAAGCCATTGTTTGAAATGATCTCATCCTGTATCAGATGTTGCACATTACTAGAACCAACAGTCTTAAACTTGGTGCCAATGTCCACAGCTCCCTAGACCCAATTTATAAGGATTTCACCCAGTAACAAAAATCACAAGGTCCTGAAGTGTTTCAGTGCTGACAGTTCCCTACTGCTGTAGTGTCTTGAACTTTTCAGAGCCTGCTTTGGGGACTATGAGTCTCGTGATTGTACCTTTCTGAACCTTCAGATCCTACCCAGTAGACTTGGTTAACTCTATAAACTGCCTAAACAGTGAAGCTTCCTAACATCTGTTTCATTCTATTGGTGGAAATTCCTGCTAGGTTTGCTGACTTTGAACTCAAAATTTTTTCCCTGCTAACTAGAACAGCAAGAAAAGACCAAGATAAAAAGAAATACTTAAGAAAGAGGAAAGTAGAATCTTATTTACCAATATGTCTTACAGACACAAAATATCAATTCTCTTATACTCCATGTATTAGCTATCTCCTATTTCCAATCATGAATAGATGTGAGACCTGATCTCTCTTACATGGCTAGGGTCTCCCATTTGGGGGCTTGGGAACTTTGAGTGGGGACCCTGAAAGAATGACAGAAAAAAGAGCAGAGGAAAGGGTGAAAATATCAAGTTTACCAGAAAAGTATTAATGTGGTCATTACAGAAGAACTAGAAATCTGAAATTTTCGGTTTGGTGTAATTTTATTTTAAGTTATTATATAGTTTAGTACATTATAAGGATGGGTGTTGGGGGCAGAATGCCATGTATTTTCCAAGACTG
Source organism: Tarsius wallacei (assembly GCA_963574415.1). Taxonomy (NCBI): domain Eukaryota; kingdom Metazoa; phylum Chordata; class Mammalia; order Primates; family Tarsiidae; genus Tarsius; species Tarsius wallacei. The sequence goes on along the minus strand of CAUYQG010147843.1, from coordinate 4,590 downwards.
CATCCTCTGAAGGTCTTAATTATGCTGTCGTTCCACCCCAGCAGGGCTGAGAGATAGAAACATGAGGACCTTAGGAAGGAGGATTAGCCAAATATGGGTAACTGGGATCCTCGACCAACCGAATTCATTTTTCTGAGTTCTCCTCAGAGAAAGACAGCAAAATAGGTGTAGCGGGTAATACTTAATGAAAGTAGCTGGGACAGTATAGAATATTCATTTGTTTAGCAAATATTCTCATTAATTAAGGCAGTCGATTCTAGTGATTTTTTTTCCTTTAAAACATTGTACACACTTAAATTTTTATTTTATTTTAAAGATGTGGGGTTCAATTCAGGGTTAGGTATACAAATGTTCATTAGGCAGGTACCCTTGTTGATGAGGTGTACCCCGCCCAGGTTATACACATTTTTACATACATTTATAAATATGATGATTGCAACTATTTTTCAAGTACAATCTTTTTTTGGCTTGGCTCCGCTTCCTTCTCCCTCCCCCCAGTCTTCACTCAGCTCAATGCCCATATTGCCTACCAGGAATCTTAGTTGCTCATTAACATGTGTGCTTTCACATTTTACGAGAAAACACACACACACACACACACACACACACACACACACACACGGGGTTTCAGTTGCTGTTTATTTTACAAAAATATGATCCTTTATAAATACTACAATGTAGCTTGTCTCGATACCCCATGAAAATCTCCAATCGTTGTATGGGCTGAATTTTCTTTCTAATGGCTACACATCATTCCACACTGTAGATACACCAGCAATTTAATGTAAATATTTTCTCTTTTTTCATCCTAGGTTTTCACTTTATTAACTATGCTGTAAGAAACATTCGTGCGCTGTGGGCTTTTAAAAAAATTTCTTTGGGATAGATTCCTAAGATGGGATTGCTGGATCAAAGAACAGTATAGTTTTGTTTGTTTGTTTTTAAAGAAGAGATACTGCTAAGACTTTGCTTCTAATTTGCCAAGTGACCTTGAGCACTTGCTTTTCCTTCCTAGACCTGGGCCTTTGTTTCTCACTGGTAAAGCAGGCACGTGGGACTGCAGATGACCTTGAATGTCCTTTCCAGCGTGTCCTAAACTTCTCTGCTTCTGCACCAACACCCACCCACTGCCCTGTGTTTTGCTGCAGTGAAGTGAGAATCATCACTACTGCTGACTCAGGAACCAGCATCCTGCCTGTCTGAGTCTTGGAATTTTGGATTTACATTTTGCACAGACTAGTTACTTAGCTGGGCTGCTAATTTCGAAGTATGGGCTTTTCTGAAATGCCATGGTGAGGGACGCATGCTTTGATGAATTTGTGTCTCCCTGACCCCCAGGTCCAATGGGGGTTCTGCCCTTTGCGTTGAGGTTCACCTTGCTCTAAACAAAAGGTGCCTCAGGACAAACGGAGAGCAGCTTTAAGCTTTAAGCACGTTTCCAGAAGGCTCTTCATATTCCTTTTAATAACGGCAAATACTTGATTACAAACACTGAACAAGGAGGGGAAACTCTTGCACAGTGATCACTTACTCTGTGGGGTTTCTACGCTGCCTGTGTCTACCCATATTAAACTTCCTGGGCCAGGGAGAGGGTTCTGTTTTATGCGCTAAGTCTGGGGAGGTTCAAACATAGGATTCATCTTGACTGAATAATAACAATAGCTCATTGAACGCATACCGGGTAGCCAACCTCAATCCAGGCACTTCCTCTGTACTCTTCCATTTAATTCTCAAGCTGTTTTACAGATTGGGAATTACCCTCAAGGTCACAGAGCTGGGAGGTGGTGCAATCTGTCTGCAGAACCCCCATGCTTGGCACAGAACAACACTGCAATGGAACTGGACAGGTGTAGGCAAAAATACTACCTGGCTCCTTGATGATGGGCAATGTCACCTGAGACCCACACTGAGGCCTCACATTCATCACCTAGATCTAGATGAGTGCTAGGTGCTAATGGCCACCGTATTAAAATCACCTGAACACAGACACAAGCACTCCTACCTGTGACATGGGGAGGACAGGCGTCAACACAGACCGGGGCTCAAATCCTGGCCCAGCCTGCTGACCCTGGGCACGTTTCACCCCCCTTTCTGTCAAATCACACTGGCAGTTCTTCCATGCTGCCTTGAGGCTCAGAGAGGGGACTCATGCCACAAACCCCTGACTGACAGCAGAGCAGGCCCTCCTGGAACATCGGTGGGTCCCTTTCCCTTCCTAGCCCTAGGGAGGGCCGCCACTCGGACACCGGGCCAGCTCTTGCCTGGGATGCAGCCTTTCCTGCCTTCACACAAACACTGGCGCCCAGGACGGTCGCTGGATGGCCTCATTTTCATCAGACCATCCCCGGGTGGACACGAGTTTTCGAAACACAGCTATTTATTTGCTTATCTGCAAGGAAGGAGGGGAGGGGACAGAGTGATCGGGGACAAAATCAATTACTATTTTTCATCTTTGACAAAGTAATTAAGGCCGTAGTGACTGGCTAATTCCGACCGAATGGCTGCGCAGTGATGGATGCGGATTTACGGCCTCCTGCGCTGGGCCCGATTATCACTCCAAACAGGCGGCAGCTCGTCTTCTTCGTCTTTTTTTCCCCCCCTTTAATACTGCGGCTCTATCTTCTGCGCTTCGCAGGCGCTGACACACACGACGAGCTGCCCCCGGGCCAGGCCTCCAGCCTCCGCCCGCTCTCTCCCGCCCTGGAACCCCAACCCTCTTGACCAGCCGGTGCCACCCCTCCGCCCCCGCCTTGACCTCAGAGCGACCCTTCTCAGTTTCTCGGTTCCAGACCCTCCCTCCTCTCTCCATGCAGCCCCTCCTTCCTAGAATCTTGCGGCTGAAAGTGGGGGGAGGTGGGGAGCCCGAGGAGCACCTCCACCAGTCACCCCCCCCCCGCCCCCCGCAACCTTCCCTGAGCGTCACCCGCCTCTGCAGAGTCTGCCTGACGCGAGTCGGGCCCCACGCGGGAACCCAAGTGCGCACTTGACTGGGGAGGGCCGGCGGGCGAAACGTCAGGCCCAGTGACTGAGCGGGGGCGCAGGGCGTCACTCGTGCCCAGGGCCGCGGCTGGGGGAGGCGAGAAGGCCGGCAGGATTCCGCCGCCTGCGCACCGTGCTCCCCTCCCTGCCTGGCCAGGGACGTTCTGTGCGCTCTGGACCGTCCAGGCGCGGGTGGACGCTCTACCCTACTTGGCCCTTTGCGGGGGCTGCTCAAATGCAAATAGGGAAACTGGCCAGAACCTTCCGAAGTCGTGACTGTCCCTCGGGGAAGTCGGTCTAGGGACCGTGGAGGGAGGCCTACAAGGATCCACCCGCGCGCCTCGTGGTCTGGCTCGGGCCAGCCGCTCACTAAGGCCAAGGCCTGCCTGCCGGTCCTGCTCTCTGCAGTTCGCCCATCGCGGTCTGGCTCCCGCTTGGGAGTTGGGGTCTGTTTCAGAAACACCCAGCAGGCCCCCGCTCGACCTTTCCCTGGCACCAAGCGCCTGGGGGGCGGGGGTGGGGTGGGGTGTTCCCAGCGACAGCCAGAGCTGAGTGAGCGGACCTGCAAGATTCTCAGTCCCACCGACTCTCCGACCCTCCTCCAGCCCACCGCGCCCACTCTGCCCCCTTACCCCTCCTCCCCGCCTCGCCGGGTTTCCCTACCAGTGGGTCCCGGGAAGAGCGCGACTGACCCCAGCGACGGCCTCGTGGGAGGTAGTTGTGATCTTCTCTGAGCCTCAGTTTCCCCAGCTTTACGAGGGGGATCGTTTCTCCAAAGGCTGTTGCCAAGGCTGAAAGGGATAATTCATGGAAAGCCCTTGTACAATAGTTCAATATTGAGATCTCAACACATGTTAGCTCAAGACGACCATAAAAAAGCGACCTTGAAACCCGCAAGGCGGCCGGAAAGGAAGGGCTCCTCAGGGAACCTATCCACGCTGCCAAAAATAATGCAGACTATGTGTCTCTGGGAGAGGCCAGAACCGAGAGCCAGCGAGTGAAGGAATCCGCGCGCTAGGGCGTCTCGGGAGGGGCAGGAGGGGGCTCTGCAGAACAGGAGGGGCTCAGTGGTGCGGTGGGGGGCTTCACGGGGCAGGAGGGGACTCCGCGGGACAGGGGGGACTCCGGTATAGGAGGGGGCTCCGCGGGGCAGGAGGGGGCTCCGCGATGCCCCCGGCGCCCACCGCAATCTGCCGCCACAGCCTCCGCCTGCGGCCGCTATGGCATTGTCCTTCCACCGCGCGCGCCCCGGCCCAGCCGAGCGCGACGGCGCGGACCCCGAGGCAGTGCGCCGGGCTGCCGGCCCTAGGGAAGGGACAGAGTGCTCTCCGTAGCTGTTCATCCCGGAGGCCAGGGGTTCCCCGAGCTAGACCGGCAGGGAAGGAGAGAAAGGAAAGCGTTTTGCCGAGAATCCTCTTCGGGCCTCCAAACCACATCTTCTTAGCAAAGGTGTTTTCTCTTTCTTATGATTGTAGCCACTGCACTGTACCAACAGGAAAGTCCATCCCCCCCCACCCCCCCACCCCCGCCAGCCACAGTACGATTTAACCCTCTGCCCCCCCCCAACTTTCCCGGTAGCCCCACCCCTCCTACCCCCTTCTGCCCTCACAT
>CAUYQG010147841.1:0-21950 GCA_963574415.1 Tarsius wallacei | reverse complement strand
GCCTCAGCCTTCCAAGTAGCTGGAACTACAGGCGCGCGCTACCACGCCCGGCTAGTTTTTTTTGATTTATTGTAGAGATGAGGTCTCGCCAAGTTGCCCAGGCGGGTCTCGAACCCGCGGGCTCAGTCAATCCACTCACCTCAGCCTCCCAAAGGCACGGGATTACAGGCTGAGCCACCGAGCCCGGCTGGATTCGTGTTCTTATAAGAGGCCAGAGAGCTAGCTTGCTCTCTTTCTCCCATTTGAGGATACAATAAGGAGTTGGCAGTCTGCAACCCCAAAGAGGACCCTCACTGAACCTGACCATGCTGGCATCTGGTCTCAAACTTCCAACCTCCAGAACTGTGAGAAGTAAATGTTTATTGTTTAAGCCACCCAGTTTATGGTATTTTGTGAAACCAGCTTGAGTCTACTAAGACAAATAACAAGGCTTTGCCACTGATATTCAAAACAGACTATATAGACCCACAGGTTTGTGCTAAGATAATTTTTATTCCAGACTCATATCTCTACAACATAAGACTAGAGAGGGTGTTAAAGAAAGCTAGTGAGAAAGCTTTTATCTGGAAACTTGTTTCAAAAAAGTAACAAAATTTTGCTAGCAGGCTTTTAAAAAATTATTAGAACTATGTATGTTATTTACCTACTTTTGTATAACTTTAGGAATCAATTTTATTCCCATAGAGGAATTGTGGGAGGGTATCTGTGTTTCCATCATATGCAATCAACCTTAGAGAATAATACAGTCTTTGGATCTTTCTCTTTGTCAATGGGTGCACAAAGCATTCCTTAACAAAAATAAGGAGTCTGAATAGATTATCTCTCGTGCCTACCCAGCTCCAACATTCATTTATTCTCTGATTTCTGATGTTGTGCTGTCTGGTTTGGGTGTTGGTTTTAAGGTTGTTTACTATTCGTTAGCCTTGATAGGGTCAGCTATTTTTGTAGAGGGAATTCCCGAACTGTTAAATGCTGTTAAAAGATTCCATTCAATACTATGTAATTCTATGAGTTTGGCTCAATTGTATACCAGGTGTGGATTTTTATACTTGAAATTGAGCTATTCCGAGAAATCAAGTTATTAATAAATGGAAAATCTTGGAATATATTTACACCCATCTCTGCTTATCTCCACTCCTGCCCCCACCATATTTCTATCTAATACTTTGCCAACTGACTTACCAATTTCTTCTTAATTTCTGTAATTACCACCTTCAGCCAGATCCTCATGTATGTATTTCTAGATTCATGTAATAGCCTATTACTGAATATCCTTGGGTTCACGTTTTTCTAACTAGTCTTATTTATAAAGTCAGAATAGTCTTCCTAGACACTGCTTTTAATGTGAACCCGCTGCACAAACTCCCTCCTACTTACTGTATTAATGTTACACTTCTTATGGTTACATAAGGCCTCTTTTAATAAGAATATTTCTTTCCAAGTAAGATTCAAGCAGCAAAACTATCCTGGGTATAGATCCTTAGATGTATTCATCTCTATCTCTTGTTCTCAGTCTCTTGCTTCCAAACTCTGCTCCTTCTCTCTTTGTAAAGAGTATCAGGAATTAACTTGCCAGGACTTAGGGAGGTTAAGCAGACCAAGGTATCTTACTCAGATGAATACTAATATTAAAATCAAATATATATATGTATATACATACACACACATATTCAAAATAAGGTGAGATTTTAAAAAAATCCATCAATACACAAGTACAAAGTTTGGGAGAAACAGGAGAATTCACTAAAGGTAGATCTGACGCAAGAGTTCCCAGAAAAGTGAACATAAGTTATCTGATCAATATTTTTTACTCTAAAATTGTTCACTGACCTCCCTGAAGTCACCAAGGACTCTAAGTTAAGAATTCCTTCCTGAATGAAGAAGATAAAGTAATTGTTTTAATCAACAACGCCCAAGAATATTTTATTCAGAATCAATCTCTGCTGTCTTCTTTCTCCATCTTCTTCTTTTTTTTTTTATTAACTTCTACTTAGCATTTATGCCTCTCTCACTATGAGATATCTAAGAGGAAGTAATGCCAAAGAAATCTTCATCCATTTGAAGAGACTGAAGGCTAAGTAAAGTTAAAACACACACACACACACACACACACACACACACACACACACATACACACACACACAAAGGACTTCTGAAAAAGATTAGACCCCTTTTGAACAGGCTATGAACAGAGCCTTAGAAGGGTAATTACTAATGTCCAATTGTTATTCTCATTGCTTGTGTTATAAGTAACATGTATGAGTGAGAAGCTATGTTGGCCTACTGGTAAACCTGCATTTGTTAAATGTATATACACTATAGAAAAAGTTTCAGAACTCAAGATTATATCACATATACTTGGCTTATCCTCTTGTATATGAATGGGATCCATAAACAAATTAAATAAGAGAAATAAGTTTCATAGTTGTACAAAACTATGTAGGGAGATTGAAATTTGGGTAAGAAAGCTCTTACACACATGCAAGAATCAACAACCTATGGGTCACCTCATGGGTAACAGTGTGACAGATCAGAAAGAGCACAGATTTTTTAATAATCTAGAATTTGAATTCTAGCTTTGCCATTGTTCTAGCTGTGTTATCTTAAGATTACACAATATGAGAAATACATATGAAAGGAAAAGCCACTAGGGCTGATCTGAGTTATTGTAGGTACTCAATCAACAGTAACTATACTGACCTACCTTACAGAGTCATTTAAATAAGTTAATCTTCAATATGATAGTTAATGCATGAGAATTTCCTTCCCTTCTCACAGGTCCTCAATACGAAAACAATTATTATTTTCCTACCATCACCATTAATCCTCAAGCATTAACCAGTTCTAAGCCAAGTATGAGTGAACAAGCTAAGATCTAGAATAGCCTTCACAAGACAATACCAAATCATGCAAAGTCACTATATAAGAAAAATATGTATAGGATACGTCATTGGTTAATGACAGAGCATCACTTACTATGAAGTTACTGGGAGGATCTTTCCACACATTTCTCAAAAGAATGTTCCAGTCAACATTATCCTTTACAAGATTCCCCTCATTAATGAAGTTCTGTGGTTAAACAAGCCTGGAAAATGTTGTATATGTAGCCTCTTCGCAGTGATTTCTATAGACATGAACCTACCAAAAGGTAGAAGTTCTACAACAAAGAGACCTATTTAATGTAATTTAGCAAGCATTATCTAAACTTACTTAATTTTTTTCATACAATAGCAACAAACTCTTGAAGTATACCTGGAATAGTTTGTCCTACACATACCTATATGTCAGGTGAGTCCAAAACATAAACACAATATATGTGTTCTGTAGGTTTCCACACAGTTTGAAATCTCCAGTAAGGACAGTTTAATTCCCTTCCTCCTGATTTTGTGTGCTTCTGAAAAATGGTCAGAGAGCACTCTTTCTCCCTACCTTTCTTTTCTTTCTTTCTTTTCTTCAGAAAGAGAACAGTCAGAGAAATACAAACATATTTATTGAGCCTCTCTGATGTACTAGTTGCTGAGAAATACAAGAACATGAAAGATTCAGTGGCCTGGACCTGGGAAGGAACTATATAACCTGCTGAGAAAATCAGACACATGATCTGCTACTGCCTAGAGACAGTATAAGGTGGCATATAAATCATTCAGTCTGGGAGTGTTTCTGCAGTTCAGAGCAGGGAGGAGGCATGGACAGTAGCTAAGTGTGCTGGGTTCCAGGAAGAAGGTGAACCTGGATGTAGGTCTTCAAGGAAGTCTCTGGTTTGAATGACTGTGGGAGGAGGGAGTCAGCTGGCATTCTTTTCAGGTAGGAGAAATGTCTGGAGACAGAATAAAGGTTACATGTGTAGGCAGTAAATGGCTTGGGTAGAATAGCCTCTTTCCAGGGAGGAAGAGAAGGCAAATAGAGTTGAATGCTTAAATGTGTGCCCTTGAGCTAATGGAGAGTGTGGGAACTGGATAAGTGCACTGGTAGTCCCAGAGGATAAAATGGAGAAGAGGAGGGAGATTAAGAAGCCATTGTAGTGATGCAGCTGCATAGCAATAAGTAAAGAGTTCTGAGGGTATCCATTTTAGTGGCCTGTTATGACAGGTACAGCAATAGAGCATGACAGTGGGATAGAGATTCAAATGCTGGCTGCATTTGAACTCAGCAACTCTGCAACTCAGCAACTCTGCAACTCAGCAACCATGTGGCAAATTATTTAAGTTCTCTGTTCCTCAGTTTTCTTTTTTGTAAAATAGGGCTAAAAATACATCACCTAGAAGGTGGCCTTCAGGCCATTTTCCCTACATTTTATTTAAAACAAACTTAAGGCTGGGCACAGTGGCTCACGCCTATAATCCCAGCACTTTGGGAGGTTGAGGTGAGAGGATTGCCTGAGCCCACGGGTTTGAGACCAGACTGGGCAACTTGGCGAGACCTCATCTCTACAATAAATCAAAAAGTTAGCTGGGCATGGTGGCGTGTGCCTGTAGTTCCAGCTACTTGGAAGTCTGAGGAAGAAGGATCGCCTGAGCCCAGCAGGTCGTAGCTGCGGTGACTGTGAGCGTGCCACTGAACTCCAGCCTGGGCTACAGAGTAACACTCTGACTCAAAAAAACAAAAAACAAAAAAACTTAAACATAAAAATCACATAACTATATCCCTGTGTCCTTTTGTTGGTTTCATTTCAACTTAAATGCATGATTTGTTAAAAAAAAAAAAAAAAGTAAACATTTATCATCTGTTACGTATAACACACAAGAGCTGCTTTTAACAGCAATCCATCTCCTCCTCATATCCTTTTAAAACATAATCAAGACAATCTTGTACCTCTTTTTGATACTAGTAATAGTTATCTTTTGTATCTCTCTGAAAATTAACACAATTAGCAACAGCATTGATGGTACCTGCTATGTTAAATAATTTAAAACGCAGCCATCATAGTAAGCAACATGCATAAGGCATGCCTTTTGTTTTTTTCTTCCTTAAGGTATTAACTTTTGGAAACATATGTTATTCCACAGTAATCTAGAAAATTCTTACCATACCCTGATTTTGTAAGTCCAAGTTTTGTGTACTCCAGATTTATGCTTAAGTGGAAGCTCCTTGATAAAAGAAAAACAATTGCATAGCATTTTTCTTCCCACTGCGTGAAAACAAAATGAATGTTTGTGTATACATATATGTGTGTGTATGTATGTGTGTGTACATAGATATATACACACACATATATCTCCAGGGTATATTTACTAGCTAGAATTATTTAATGTGTGAGCATTTTGCATTGTGATAATCAAGGTATTAATATGATTAGAACTTTTTAAATTTAAGACAAATCTAAGCTTTACTAAAATTAATTATTGTCTGTGTATACTTCTGGTGACTTCATATTTTCTTTAAGCAGAATTATAAATCTTAAATTGTTGAACTAAGTTTTATGAATCTTTACATTTTTGCTAACAACACTATGTTCACTGCATCCACTATTTCATTTGGAATTATTTATTTCATTTATGTAAATTTTGTTACAAATTTAACCAATGAAGAAGCTTCTGGATACTTAGGTTTACATTCTAATTTCAATCTGTCTATTTTGTTTTTCAAATTTGTCATAATTATACCTGTACACCTTGAAAGTGTCCCTTCTTTATCAACTTCAAGACCCCAGCTAACCTTAAATATCATTCATTTTTGGTATTCTTCAAGACCTACAAAAACAAGTAAATATAGTAGGGAACTTCACATCCTATGAGGACCACCATCTTCTTCTGAATCCCCAGACTCATACAAGGTTTTTGGGAGGATTAAATCAGGTAGGGCTTACAAACTTGTTTGATGGTGAGCCAGAGTAAGAAGTACATTTTATACTATGACCTAGTAGACTTGTTTAAAGTAGGAAATGCAATGAATACTATTTTTAATTGTGCCCATTTGTGGAAGCATGTGGATGCTGACCCCTAAGAGTATAAAATATATGTATAGGAACGTTTTGATGCCTGTATTTGTCAAAAAGCAGGGGTGGTAGATTCCTTTTTAAAGATACTATTGTGTATCATATATAACAGTCGTGGCAAAATTTATTTACAGCCTGTTTAACAAACCACGCATTCAGTTGAAGTGAAACCGAAAGAAAGAAATATCTATACAAATGTAAGGAAATCTGTATATACTGAGACAGTATACAACACACACACACACACACACATACACACACACACGCAGAGAGAGATCTGATCCAGTATAGAAAATTAAAACATAATATGATATATATTTACCCTTACTATATATGATTCACTCTATTTTCTATTTTGTTTAATATTTTAAAATATTGATTGTGACCCACTAAATTGATTTTGAAATCTACCGATGAGTTTGAAAACACTGAGATTAAACACCTAGCTTAATAAATGTAAGTTTTGTTTCCTTCTCCTGCCTCTCTTTTTACAAGAAAAACTCTCCTTCGGTTTCCTTACTTCAAATGAAAAGTAGAACCATAATAAAATTTGAGCTGTCTACTATGTTTATTTTTTGTAAATCATTTCTCCATACATGTGTGAGTTTTCTCAGGGCAGTGTAAGTTTACCCATCGAACACGTAAAGCAGGGGTCGCTCACTAAAATGCCTATAGGAGCCAGGCACATCCTGTGAATGGGCAAATGACATGGTTGGTGGGGCCTTTGGGTAAAGTAGGTGGAACTGTGGAGAGCAGATGATTGGAATGGTGACTAACTGTTGCCAGACCTTCAGGTTTTTCCAAAGAATCCCCATATTTGAATTTTTAATGCAAAATTTATGTTTAAAAATGTTGGTAACAAATTTTTTAAATGTTAAACATTTTAAGGGACAAATAAAATGAGTCTATGAGATTTAGTGACCACACCTCTAATATCAACAATGCTTAGCACTAGTGGCTGAAACCTTCCTGAGAGTAGTGTTTTAAATAAGCCTATAAGGGCCTTATACTTTCAAGGTAGATAATTTAAGCAATATTTCTGGAATCTGAAATGCTAATGTGAGATCACCAAAATACTATTTAATTTAGAGTCAAAAGACAGAGATTCCTTTCCTGGTTCCAACAGTTACTCAGGAATGGTCTTGGCCAAATGATCTCAGCTGTGCCTGGGCCAGCTAGATACCTGTGAGGAATGTGGCCTGACCAAAGATATCTGACACTGATGACCTAACCACTACCTATGGCCCAAACAATTGGAAAGCACTATTTTCCAAAGACCACCATACATCCTAACCCTTTCATTAGCCAATAAAAAGGAAAAAGACAACTTTCCACTTGGCCCTCATTTTCCTTCCTAGCTCTTAATTCCTTACAAATGTACTCCGGGCAAACTCAGCTCTTTCCTCCATTCTGGGGCTCCTTTCCTCTTCCAATCATTCCTATATAACCTTATGTTCCCAAAGCACTTCTTCCTTCTTCTCCTGCTCCTCCTCTTCTACCTTCTCCTCTTCCTCCTACATCATCACATCATCATCATCATCATCATCATCATCATCATCATCTCTCTCCTTAATCAAGACCATGTACTGGGTTTTTAATATCTATAGGTTTCATCCTAACTTCAGTTAGTCTCTTGGGAGCCCCTTTAAAACCCACCTCCCTAGACCTATCTGCCCTCATTACTCCCTGTGGTTGGCCCCCACTTCCACCTCCATTTCTTATTAGCAAGTTTCCTCAGAGTCCCATTTCTGCATATTTGATCATGCTACATTGTTTGTTTTTGCCCCTTGACCATCTAAACCTTTCTTCCATCTTTTTCTCCTTCTATTCAATTCCTGCCTTTCCCAGCTTCACATAGAAGGGCCAGGAAGGTCCAGGGTGGAGGGAGGCAGTCCTTAGATCTCTGGGAGAAGGACACACTCAGGAGGAGATTCAGAGTGTTGGGCTCCAGGGCTGAAGGGAATCCACATACTTCATCAGTTTTGCCTTTACCTAGGGGTAGGCCTTTTCCAGGGACAAAGTTGGGAAACCAAAGGTTGTTACATGATTTATCTTTCTAATTAAACTTTGGCTTGACTCATTACTTCTCAATAAGTTCTTGATAAACCCTGCCAGTAATACCAGAAGCCTGGTATTCTATGAGGTACTCAACTTACAGAGCTTAGTTCAGAAGATCTCTGACTTCAAAGAGCCCACAATCTAGAGATACCAATCAATAATGAAGAGTCCAAAGAAATTCATGTGTACTGGCAGAGGTCAGAAAGGTTTAGAGGATCTAGCTAGACTTCCTGGAGAGGATGTCCATGCCCCAGTCTACCTGGTAACTCATGATCTGAGTTTACAGGCTTGGCAGGGATATATGGAACAGTGTGTGAACCACAGGAAGAATGGGTTTGGTGGGTCAGATGGGGCAAAAACCAGCTTAGGGCACTAGGTTCACAGGCATGCCGTGCACAAAACAATCTTCTTATCCCAACCCTCCAAAGCCAAGGAGTAGGGGTGAGAAGGAGGTAGGGTGCTACAACCACTGGAGCAAAAGAGGAAACAGCAGGCTTGTCTTTAAAAATGCAGAAGCTCAACCAACTGGAAGCTGACAGCACTCAGAGGGCAATGTTTAAAAAGAACAACTAAAGTGGCAATTATGGGAGGCAGAGGAGAAAAACTGGGGCTGCCAGATGAGGGGGTGAAGAGAAACAAGCACTCTGAGAACTCGATTAAAGTTTGCAGCTTGAATTCTCTCTACTTGTTTCTCCCACTGCCTGCCTCTTCCTCCTCCCCATGAACTGTGCTCCACAGGCCCAGCATCCTGTTCTCTTTGTGAGGCAAAGAACATTTAAAAATGAGTAAATGCATCCGGATGAGTAACCATTGCTAGCATAATTCTCCTTCAGGGTAAGTCTGACACTTGAATTTAATCTGCTTGGTTAGATTCAGCTCTGCCTCCCCATTCCTTTCTTCAGAAACAAAGTTGGTAGATCCTTCCTTGATTGGACCAAATGCTGGGTTATCCTGGGCCAAAGAGGGACCTTACCAGGACTGAAATGGAAATGAACGCTTTTTGGAGTAAGGCAATCATTTTCAGTTCTGAGTTTTGCCACTGACTAGCCTGAGACCCTCAAGAAAGCTAATTAGCTTACCTAAATTTGTTTTCTAAATTGACAAATGGAGAAAACAGTACCTATATAATAGGGTAGTTCTGAAGATTGAGTAGGATTCTGAATGTAAAGCAGTGTCTGAAAAATAGTAAGTGCTTGGAAAGTCACTATGATGATGGATTTTGGATGCAGGCACCTAGAGCATGTTAGGCTCTTTTGAATTATTCCCTGCTCACACTGGTGCTTCCCTCTTCTCTAAGATTTTTGTATCCAACATTGGCTAGCCGAGATGGTCTTCCCAGTTTTTATCAAATGTGATTAGAAGCAGTAATCCTGGAATGCACTCTCAAATTGTTTATCTAATTAAACAAGCACTCGTTTTTAACCCAGACATCCTAACTCTCTTTGCTGATTTGGTCAGAACAGCTGAGATAGTAGGGACGGAATTTCTAGGTGGAAAAAATAAATGAGCTATCTGGAAAACAAGGACCTCTAGGTTCAAAGAGCCTTAGTAAAACAGCCTGATCAGCCTGTTTATTTTGCCATATTGTCTAGTATTGGTAGGGAACTGAGAAAAACCCAGGTTACCACTCAGCAGGAATTCCCTCTAAAGATAGAGACCGGTAAATATTATGTTTGATGCATGACAGCCAAATCAGAAGTTAACTCTTTAAGTCTTTAAATAACTAAACAATCTATCACAATGATATGTTTACTACCAGACTGAATTTTTCCAGGGCTGGGACCATACCAAATTCATTTTTCAATCTCTGGTGCTAAATACTAGCTGTCACATACTAGGTACTCAATAAATTTTTGTTGAATTGAATTAAACTGAAAAAGCATGGAACATTTCCCTTATTAAGACTAGCTCTCCGTAACATTTCCATGCATCTAATCAGTTTCTAATGCATCTGAGAATCAATAATTGCACTCTTAGAGGAATATGAATATGGTTCAGGGAGCTTTAAACCTCATGCTCTGAGATATCAGTGATCAGGGTTACCTTTGTGTCAGGAAAGAGAAATCCATGGCAGAGTGACCCTTCCCTTCATTTTTCCAACCTAGTATCCTATAGAGTCTTTTATTCTTTGGATACCTATAAACATGATTACATTTATTTGTTTAAATACCTGTTACTCCCTGTTCCTTATGGGCAAGGGGTCTATACATCCCAATTGGCCTGGAACTTAACCAGGTTTATGTCTGTTATCCCAGTGTGATTATGAATAACATTGCCTCGCACTCTAAAAAGTGTCCTTGTTTGACTGAATACACATGGATACAAGGACAGGAACAATAGACACTGGGACACTCCTGAAGTGGGGAGGGTGGGAGAGGGACAAGGGTTAAAAAACTACCTACCAGGTACCACATCCATCATCTGGACAAAGGGCTTAACAGAAACCCAAGCATCACCATCACACAATATTTCTATGAAATAAACCTGCACATCTACCCCTAGAATCTAAAAAAAAATTAATTACTTAAAAAATAAATAAATACCAAGTCAAAAATTTTAAGGGTTTTGGTTTGAATGCTGAATTATATGGACACCCTCCTTATGAGAAGGTTCATTGCACATTATTTTGTCCAGCTTCCTTCCCTTTGGAAGTCTGGGTACCACATCCTGCTGGGTGACTTTCCTCTGTGGAGGCCACTCTGTAGGTCATGACATTCAGGAGGTGTGAGCCTACTTACAAAAAAACAGACACCTGTCCATGAAGAGACTCTTGATGGAAGAAAAAAAAATCAATTCTCCAAATTTAAGTATTTTCTTTCATCTTGAATTTCTTATGCACACAAGAAACAAAGAACGCCTAATAATTACATCCCTAAATTTACTGGAACCTAGAAGACATGCCCATTTGAAAACTCTAATCTAGTAATTAAACTTAAGCTTCTCAGGTTAAACTGCACTTAATAATGTAGCTTATTTTGTCAAGATCAGTTAAGACCCTGCAATGTGATTTGAAATAAATGGACAGACAAAAATTAAAATGTCACTGGTCAAGGTAATCAGAAATCTCACTTCATTCAGTCAATAACAACAGCAATTTCGCAGTTCTTTTTACTACTGGGATGTAATTGTGCTTGGCTTTAATTTCTTGTAATGATGAACAAATTAAATTACTTCATACTTTTAGGAACATTTGGCTACATCATGTTTTGGTGCTTCTATAAACCCCACTGGAAATTAAATCAGCTCTGTGATTGCTCATTCTTCCTATTTAGTGGCATGTCTGCCTCATGTCAGCAAAATGGTAACATTGTCTACCTTCATCGACTACATTGCAGTAGAGTTAAAAGAAATTACCTTCCCTGCCCCTCTCCTTTCAGATCTCCCTATTTGTAGCTATCAAAATTTGGCATGCCTGCTGGAACACAATCTTGTTTGAACAAGCACAGTAATTCTCATGTGAGACTTCAGTACTTTCTCTATGATAAGGTCAAAATGTACCTGTGATTCAAATTTAGATGAGGGTATGAGTTGGTAAGAACATGAAGAGCATCAAACAGTTTTCAGAACTCAAACTTCTTTTATTTTGTGCGACTGGTTTCTCCTTTCCCCAATTCCAGGTGGATATGCAAGCTTTGAGCTTGGAAATCTATTGCCATGTG
Organism: Tarsius wallacei; assembly: GCA_963574415.1. Classification (NCBI taxonomy): domain Eukaryota; kingdom Metazoa; phylum Chordata; class Mammalia; order Primates; family Tarsiidae; genus Tarsius; species Tarsius wallacei. The sequence goes on along the minus strand of CAUYQG010147841.1, from coordinate 10,298 downwards.
CCACGAAAATTAATTAGTCTAGCGCATTTCATCTTTAGACCTTTACCAAGGGCAGGTCTATCAGAAACTAACATTTTTCTAAACACTGTAGCTGCTAAACTCATGTGGTAAAATATAATACTATAAATTATGTTGCAAATAGAGTACTGCAGACTGATATTAAATATTTTAAATATGTGCAGCATTATTAATAGGCAACTCTGTGGCAGAAACTGCTAATTGTCCCCTTATACTGATTCTTTTCTTCATCCTTGTGTTAGAATTCCAATTTTCACCCAAGCGTCTGACTATCCTAAATATAGAAAATTACCTTTATAGCCAGGTGTTGCCACATAACTAAGTTTTGGTGGGTGAGTTGGTCATAGAAGTGTTGTGTTCTAGTATCGTTATTGCCTGTCTTTTTTCTTTTCTCTTGCCTATTGGCTAGAATGTGAAGTTGATGACTGGAGCTACAGCAGCCATATTAGTAGACCATAAGATGAATTTAGGCACAGAGCCACATCTAACAAAGCAACAAGATGGAAGTAGCACGTGTCTTTAAAGACTTTACAGAATAATGGCACCATATTAATTCTGGACTGTCTACTTTCAAATTTTAACATGAGGGAGAAATATCTTTCTCATTTAAGCCACTTTTATATGAAAATCTCTGTATTTATAGCCAAACACTATCCCAACGAATATAAACACCAATAACAAAAAACTCCTGTTGACTCATGACTTAGAACCGTAATCTTAACAACAAGAAGTGTGTTCACCTAGGCCAAGCTGAGGTTTGGATATTGAATGACTTTTTTCTAGCTTACTGAGATTTAATATATTTTATTAGATTGCTAGTTAAATAGCTTGCTCCAGAACTGTCCAAAAATGCTTTTTTAGAAAATCTGCCAAACAAAATTACAAGAACCACCCTGGAGCTTCCTTTGGGCTTCAGATATTTGTATTCCCTGCCTGGCTTGGAAGTCATTCCAGCCTAGAAGCCATTGTGATGAACCACAAAGTGGTCTCCCTGCCATGAAGAACACTGTTCCCATTGCTGGAAGGCTTTCCTTCCTGCAGGCCCTTCCTCACTCATGTAGACACTTGAGCATATGGACATTCACATATTTCTTTCTGCTCAGTAGTCTCACAAGCACACAGCTCTTGTAAAGTCATTAAAAAACTGGAGGGTCTTTTCAAAATTATTTCTTTCCACGATTTGCCATCTAAAGCCAATGTTCTCTCTTCCTACCAATCTGATCCACAAAGCTAAATTCTTGTGGATTCAAGTCATGCCTGAAAGGTTTACTGAATGACATATGGTCAGAGCACACATACTTCTGAGCGTACGATACGTTAAAGCAAAACAGTTTATGTGTAAGCTCTATGAAGTTATAGACCATGGCTATCATATTTCTTACCAAATCCCAGCTCCTAAAACAGCACCCCTCGACATAAGCCTATCAGCTGAATAAGTGAAGAGTTTGCCTACAATAGTAAACTTGTTATACACACACACTCAAGGCCTACTTCTGTGTGTGCATCGCCAATGAGTCAGCCTCATGGATGATTTTGCAGGACTTTGTCTCTTTATTGTCTACCCCAGTTATAAGGGGACCTGACTTTCATAAATTTAGCCAGTATCACACTCTTCCTCCAGTGAATCTTGCTGCTATTCTAAATTTCTGAAGCACGGTCATTCTCGCTTAGGTTCCCCTAGTATAAACAACTGTTAAATTTACTTGGGTAAGAGGGATAGGCATGCTCATGCCCCTTTTGGGCAAAAATTGCAACTGTCAGAAATGTGCTGGCTATCAAATTTAATTAGATAGATTATGAAACTAAATCTCAGTTCTGTTTGTTCATAGCGGGGTAAACCTGAATATTTTGTTTTAAGATAGGGAATATAAAACAGCTATAAGTACCATATTGGGAAAGGCCTACCACTACTAATTTCAGTGAAGGGAAGGGTGTGGTGCAGGATCAGAATGATTACCCATTAGCCTCCGCTCCCTCCAGGACCTAATTCAGCATCACCAGTATCCTTTACTTCTCTAGTGCTTACTGCTAGGGAGCAAGGCAATGGCATTGTCTAAGTAGAAACTGCTCCAGGATTTCAAAACTTGGAACTATCTGATCACACAAGAAAAAAACAAGATTAAAAAAAATACAGAAAGACAAGATGTTCTTGTTGTCCTAATGAATACTAGCGAACTATAATACCATTGATAAGATGCATCACTAAACAGATAAGATTTATTAATTAAGGGGAATCTCTGTTTATATTAGCTCATATGTTCTCCCTAAAGCCAGCATTTAGTTATCTCCCATGTATTGGTATATTGTGTATATTTTCAAAATTAAAGATGTTAGTGATATGACTTTTTTTCCCCAGACATATGAGCTGTCCCTTAACTAATGGTTGAACCGTTCTTTCTACAGTTTAGTATCTGAATTAGAACTCGAGGTGAAAGGTATAATTAAATCACATTATAAAATTCAAAAGTAATCAGATGTTTGAGACTTTTCTTTAGTTATATAAAGAAGTGCCCTTGTTTTGGGGAGGTTTACCTTGAGGAGTGCAGGTTACTCTCAGAGGAAAACGATAATGTGTGTGTGTCCATGTGCATGTGTGTGTACATGTGTGTGCACAGAAAGAGGATAATGATGTTGACAATGGCTGAATGTGTGTGTTATTTGTGCCATTCATGAAACTTTCCTGTATGTTTGAAATTATTTCCAAACAAAACTTTTTTTTAAAACGGCAATCAGGACAGTGACAATGACAAATTCAATTATTTCATATTTGAGCACTCTTCCCTGACCCCTCCCCATATACCCATACTATATACTCACATAGGGTCACATAAGTGACACGTAGTATACTTCTTGCCTACATAATGAGAATTAGTGCAGTTCGTGAGTGGGAAATTCAGTCTTCTATTCATACAGTCAAGCACTAAGTAATTCTCAGAGACTTATCAGATGACGATTTGACTTTTAAGACAACAATTTTGAGGTCAAAATATAATGTCATGTCTTATAAACAAGACTGCCCTTTTGTCCTTTCAGAATTGATTGAATCTGGCCCATGGAGTACAAATACCTGAAAATGCATCCTTGAGGAAGACAGCTGAGGCATATTGCCTAACCACAGGCTATTGAAAACTTGGCCAAAGGCGACTTACTCTGGACTGTTGACTTCAAAAGTGCTGATGAATACAATGAACTGTGGAAGATGTATGATTTGTTTTGAACACATTTACTATGATTGATGACCCAGATTTGGCAAGTTAGTTCACTCCCAATGGAGATGAAAGTTTCACAGCCTTGCCTCTTTCAACATTCCTGTTGAGACAGGTTTCACTCTTATTGGCCAATGTACTAACAATCACTTATATTTGCAGCATAATGAATTCATTAGCTACACTATGGATCAATGCTGTACATAATATTCCTGAGTCAACATGAGCTCTTAATTAAATTTGCTTATTATAATGCCTTTGGAAATTTTTCTTCAGGTTACTAAACTTCAAGCCAAGAGTCTACGTGTTAACCAATAATTATACTGGTAACTTTCTGAGATGGGCCAGGACCAGCACCAGTGATCTATTATGAATGGCAGATTTTAAAACTGATAAATGTAATTTTTAAAAAACCCATAAACAGACTCAACCATTCTATGCCATGAGTTATTCTGACACTCAGAGTATCAGCCTTCTGAGCAAGCCAATTTCAGTTCCTGCCTTGAAAAATCTAAAAGAAAAGATAAAAACTGAGATAATCAGTTTGTTTGGCAGTGTGTTTGGGGCGTGGGGAATAGAAAAGAAAAAAGCTAAACATGAGTGAAAATAGGAGAGTCCTTGTTCTTTAGTAAGAAATTGAAACCCTTATTTTAAGTTGATGAATATCATGGAGAAATATAAAAAGAGCAGAAAGGGGATAAGAACCTAATTCCAAGGTATCTCTAAGGAAGATGCTAATGACCTGGATTGTAGCCAGAATCCAAGAGTTTGACTACTGTTATTGTCATTGTTGTTATTGAGAGAGAGAGAGAAAGAGGATATAAATATATATATGTATTTTCTTTTGGTACTCACCAAAAGAGGAAAGAAGGAGAGAGGGAAGGAGGGAGAGATGGGAGTAGGTGTGGAGAAAGAGAGAGAGACAGAGACCCTGACAAAGTCTGGAAAGAGACAAAAAAAAAACAGATTTAAGACCCCAAAGCTTGGTATATTCTGCCTTCTTCAAAATATTTAACTTTGCTAAAATACACCGGAAATGTTTTTCATTAACTTATTTTTTTAAATCAAGTGGTAGGCCAATTAACCAAGATGACACTTTTGTTCTTGGTACTCTTTCAAGTGAACTCTGTGGGCTACCATCAGAAAGCCCTAGCCAACCAATTTCTTATTGGACCACACTGTGATAGGTAGACTATACAGTCTCCTAAAATAAACCACACAGCCTTGATGCTGGTCCTGTTCAGGCGTAGTCTGCTGTCAGGTCCTATAGATTACCTGTTTTCAATATTTTATTACAATAAATGGAAAGGAGATGAAATACCCAGAAGTAGGCCATAAATCTACTGGTAGGGAATTTTTAATATTCTGCACAGCATGGTGATTTGTTAATTTGGTTGGATATCTTTTTAACTAGAATTTGTGAGTCTTCTCTAAAATGTCATTAAGTCATCTGTTTTGATTTGTTTATCAAACAACATTTAAAACACATTTAGAGTGTCAGCAACCCTTGAACTAATATGTCTATTAGTGATGATCCCCTCTCCAACCTTAGTTCTCTTTTTAAGCAGTGGCTCTTTTCTATCCTTAAAGCAAATGACTTGATGTCCAAGAGTAGAAAAAGTATTCAGTTTTAGAAATGTCCAAAGAGGTCTTATTTTCAAAACAGGAAATAAATTGATCCAGCAATCCTACTTCTTGATATATATCCAAAGGAACTGAAATCTGTATCTTGAAAAGCTATTTGTACTCCCATGTTCATTGCAGCATATTCATAATAGCCAAGATCTGGAAACAACTTAAATGTCTATCAGTGGATCAACGGCTAAAGAAAATGTGGTATATACATACAACAACCCTAAAAAAAGGAAGGAAATCTTGTCGTTTTCAACAACATGGATGGACCTGGAGGGCACTCTGCTAAGGGGGATAAGCTAGACACAGAAGGACAAATACTGCATGATCTCACCTATATGTGGAATCTAAAATAGTCAAACTCATAGAAGCAGAAAGAAGAATGGCATTTGCCAGGGACTGGGAGAAGGGGTGGTCAAAAGAAAGCCAAACAAAATAAAACAAAACAAAAGGGTGGGAGAAACATTTGGAGGTCATAGACAAGTTTATGGCACCGATTGTGATGATTGTTTTATGAGTGTATGCTTATCTCCAAACATCTTCCAAAATAAACATCTTAAATCTAAAGTTTCCTTGGGAAAGGAGATGATAAAATAATCATCAAGAGACTGTATGTACATCAAGAACATATTCTGTCAAGGAGTACCAAGTATATCCAAACCCTAGAAATCCTGTTTCTGTCTTTGACTTATACTGTTTGACTCTTTTGATATCATCCATGTCAGTATTTGGAAGTTATTGACACATTTCAACATAATATTGTCCTTATGATCTATGATTTGGGACTATTCTATAAGAAAGTCCATTTTATACCAATTTGTTTTGTTCCTTGATAACTAGACCTCTTTTAGTTGGATCTCAAAATTGATATTCCCATTTCATAAAGAATACCAAAGGAATGCAAATAGGTAGTGTTTCAAAGGTGGTCTCTATCAAAACATTTTTACCTTAAGCAAAGATGTTTCAATTCCTCCTGCTTGTTTTTCAAACTCTGTTCTTTAGAAAGTCTTATTCACTCTACTAAAGAAAAACCCACTGATTCATTGAATGAATACTTATTGAATATGTAGTATATACTAAGCACTGGATAAGATTCCAGATATGAAAAAAGAAGTGAGATGAGTCCTTGCCCTTAAAAAACTCATAGTCTGATCAAGAAGAGAGACAAGATAACAAACAATCTAGAACAACAACAAGGGCTTCAATAGCATATGCACGAACACGTAAAGAGACACCTAGCTTGGTCGGGGAAGGGCTTCCTAATGCAGGCAATTGTTGATATAGCAAGAAGGAGGAGGTTTTAGGGTGCAGATAAGAAGAGCAAGAGTGAAGAGGGGAGAGGAGTGAATAGATGGAGAGCAGTCCTGGGCAGAGAGAACAGCATGGACAAAAGTGCAACATCATGTGAACACAGTACATTTGGGGACATGCCCATCGTGTGTTACGGCAGAGGGTGCATGTGTGGGAGGAGATGAAACTGCAGAGATGGGCAGGAGAGGATCATGAGAGATGAATAACTAGCAATGGAAGCTGGTCATGTCCTCATGTGGTGGGGGAGCATGGTGATAGTTTTATTTTTAAGACACTGCTTCTTTTTCATTTTATGGATAACAGCAGATGCTATGGTCTGAATGTTTGTGTCCTCTGCAAATTCATATGTTGAAGCCTCAAAACCAGTGTATTAGGAGGTGGGGCCTTTGGAACATAATTAGGTGATTAATGCCCTTAAAAAAAAAGGACCAAGATAACTGCCTTGCCCCTTTCACCAGGTAAGGACAAAGCTAGAAACACCATCTATGACCCAGGAAATGATCTCTCATCAGATACCAAGTCTGCTGGTGACTTGATCTTGAATGTCCCAGTCTCCAGAGCTGTGAGAAATAAATTTCTGTTATTTATAAGCCACCCAATTTATGGTATTTTGTTATAGTAGCCTGAACAGACTGAGACAGAAGAGGAAAATATGCCTTTCTGGAGAGTGAGTTGAAAGATAGAAAATAGCCTGCCGGGTGTGGTGGCTCACACCTGTAATCCCAGAATTTTGTGAGGCTGAGGCAGGAGGATCACTAGAGACCGGGAGTTTGAGACCAGCCTGGGCCTGGGCAATACAACGAGACCCCTAACAACAGCGAGAGAGAGAGAGAGAGAGAGATGACTGACAACAACAAGTTTAAATCAGAATTTTTTTTGAAATGTAGTAAGTTATCACATACTTTTTTCTAGTCTATATGATGGCGGTGAAGTATTGACTAAGTTTCTGATACAGTTTGTGGAATCTGAATGTCACTGCGGGGATGAAAAAATCAAACAGATTGGATTCATATGGGTTTATCATATGACACATTTTTTTTCCACGTAAGATTAGAAGAAAGACTGATTTTATCCAATTTCCTGACTTACTTGTGTCAGAAGTGAAGACAGTGCTATTATCCTTTTGTCTATTCTTTTGAATTTAAAATCTGATATAGGATTGTGCTGTTACAGAAGAAATAACTTAATACATCTGCTACCTCTTATTTCCCTTGTTTTCATTTAGAAGAAAACAAAAACAGGATACAGACTTTCTTTTTATTCATTTCTAGACTTTAGGAACCTTTAGTTATCAAATAAACATATATTTTTTTATTTACTTGGTAAAAGATTGCATACATTACAAGGTTCTTGAAGGATAACTCTTCTCTGATCAGCTTTTTCATAGCTTGAAAATTGATGAAAACCTTATAAGACCATCAGAATGAAGTTCAATTATAGACGCTGTAGTGACAAAACATGAAGCACATTGACTGGAGGTCCAGAGTATAAAAGTTCCTATTTGAGCTCTGGGTTAAAGAGCATGTATGAAATGCCAAGTCTTACATCTGTAAAGCTGAGTATTGCGAAGTCTCAGTAATTTTGTTTATAAGAAAATAAAACTTGCCCCTAACATACACTACAAGCATTCCCATAGGGTACAGATTTCATTTAGTTTAACATGATTGTTGATATTAGTAGTATATTTCATGTGAACTTAAGAAATCGTTGTCAGGTCGGGCCCTGTGGCTCATGCCTATAATCCCAGCACTTTGGGAGGCCGAGGTGAGAGGACTGCCTGAGCCCACAGGTTTGAGACCAGCCGGGGCAACTTGGCAGGATCTCATCTCTAAAAAAAAAAAAAAAAAACTAGCCAGGCATGATGGCATATGCCTGTAGTTCCAGCTACTTGGAAAGCTGAGGGGGAAGAATCACCTGAACGCAACAGGTCGAGGCTGCGGTGGCTGAGAGTGAGCCACTGCCCTTCAGCCTGGATGGCAGAGTGAGACTCCAACTCAAAAAGAAAAAAAAAAAAAAAAAAAAAGAAAGAAATCATTGTCCATGCAGAAAAATGGGGACAATCACATTTTTAAAAGTGTTTTTTGCTAGGAGCTGGATTTGAGTCTGTTTCATTCATTTGTTAATTCGTTTGTTAATTCATTTATTCACTCCAAAATGTATAGTTAGCAATTTCTGCATGGCAGACACTGTGACAGGTGCTGGAACAAAACATCCATGATTTCTACATTCAAGGGTCCTGCCCTGTGGAGTGTAGAGTCAAGCAAGGAATATCAACAATAAGTGAAAATTTTAGTTTGAATAATGTTATATGTAAAAATGCAACCCCTCCAAAGAAGACAATTTGTCTTCTATTAAGGAATGAAGACTCAGTCCAGTAAGGAAGATAAACATGTAAGCAAACGTGAAGTAAAATCGTCAATAGGTAGTACAGTTTTTTTTTAAAAGAAGGGGCTTTTAGGCAGGAAGTCTTGGGTTTGGCTTTAGGTTTCAATTCTAGCTGTGTGCTCTTGAGCCAGATATTCAAGTCTTCAAAGTTTCTGCTTCCTCTTTAAAGTGAGGCTAAAACTTTCTTGCTCATCTGATGGTGTGAGGATTGAGTAAAGGGCTAGTTACTGTCTTGAGTCATGACAATTTTCACATTGAAGGGAACATTTCAACTTGGTCTGGAAGAGTAGGTAGGAGTTTATCAGGCAGAAAGAGTTTGTTAGGATGTTCCAGAGAGAAGGAACAAAGTGTGCAAATTCAAGTAAGTGGAAGGAAAATGGGTTTCTTAGAGGAATGGCAGATAGATCAGTGCAGTTGGAGCATAATATCATCTAAATAATTCATTATTTGACCTCTTTAACTGACAAACTAAGGAAAACAGTACAGAAACCAATTTAAATACTTCATCCTTCTTATCTCTCTCCATTCCCCATATCATGGAATCACAGTTCTACTTCTTTTGAAATAATCAAATATTAAGAGACTTGCCTCATCAACATCAGCAGATTTCACAGCATTGAACAAAAAACAGACGGAGATGTTAACAGAAAACACATTTCATCTGAGAGCCTGGACACTTCAGCAGGTTCAGAAGATGCAATTAAAATGCTACAAATTGATATAGGGATATTTCAGAGGTGCTCCTACCATCATTCTAACATTGTGTTCTCCCTTAATAATACCTATAGCTTATTACGCATCTTATGTGTGGACTCTGTACTGGAACAAGCAGCTCCTTTTCTTCCCCACTGGGGAAGTCCTCTCCTTCTTCCCCGGGTGATTCCTGAGCAACCACAAAAACAGCAGTCACAGTCAACACAGTTAGTACTTGAGGAAACCTTTCTTCCACAGCACTCGGAATGACTCACACTTCCGGATGGCCTTGTCAGCCTTCATCCACCTTCTCCTCTTGGCACTATCAACCTGGTCTGGTTTGGTTGCAACAAGCAACGCTCTTTGTTATGGGGACAAGTGTTTCTAATAATTAAAAGTGTTTATTGCTCTATTTTCTGAATAAAAAAGGAGACTGTCTTCCTTATGGATTATTTGGAAAAAATGCAGAGGGGTGCAAGAGATAAATAGAAAAAAACTGTCATCCTATAGCCCATAATTCTACCATTCAGAGATAACTACTGGAACAATTTGATGTCTTTCTTTCCAGTCTTCTTCTTTTTTTAAAAAAAAGGAGATATCTATAAGATAATTCCAAAGAGGGAATTGCTAGGTCAAAAGGAATAAAAAATTTTTATGCTTCTTAATGTGTACTGCCAGATTGTTTTGAAGAAATATTATGCCAGTTTCCACTTTTTAAAGAATGTTTAAGAGCGAGATTCACATGGTATTCTCACCAGCACTTATTGTACAATGTTGTAAATATGTTTTAAAAACTTTGCAACTATGTTATCTCCTTGGTTCAATTTGAAATTCTTATTATAGGTAGGAATGATCAAATTTTAAATTTAAATTTTATTTTTGGCCAAGTGATATCGGTACATAGTTTAAAGACCGGAATAGTACTACAAGGATTAAGAAAATAAAGAGCTACTCTTCCTCCTCTACCCCCAATATACACACACATCTTCCATGCCCTAGTTGTAACCACTTTTAAATCTTTTAGCTGATTCACTTGCTGTATCTACTATATCT
>CAUYQG010147840.1:0-11723 GCA_963574415.1 Tarsius wallacei | reverse complement strand
TAGCCTAGCCTTCACCAGACTAGTGGCTTTAGCCGCAGCACAAAAGAGGTGGGACCCTAAACACAGGGTGTGGCAGATGGAGGCAGGCTGAGGTCTGAGGAGAGGACCCTCGATGCTGTTCTGGAAACAGGCGTCTCTAGAGATGGCAGCTGAGTGTGTGGGATGTTTCTGCCATTGCCCTGAGAATCTGCTTGGCGTGATCGTGAGGCTGGAGACTCCGGGTGGAGGCTAGAGACAGTAGTGAGACGTGCCCTCCCCCATGTGAGTCTCTCCATGAGAGGGGAGATGCAAATCACAACAACCCGCTGCTGGTGAGGTTGTTGTTTCAGAGGAAGACTCGCTGAAGTACGTGTGGACGGAAGTGTGTTTTGCCCAGGGGCATGGCAGGACTGTCCTCCCGCGTCTTCTTATTCAGGTGGAGACATCCATCCTAGCCAGAGCTGTAGATGGGGCAGTCCACCAGTGGGTTTTGCCAGCCCTACGCTCTCATCTGGACACAGATGAGTCCGGGTCCTTGGGCACATCAGCTCTTTAATCCTGGACAAGACTCTTCCCCTCCCCGAGAGCCTGCCTCTCCCCAATAGGTGGAGGGGATGGAGCCTGTGAACTCAGAACCCAAGAGTGTGTACCATGCGTAAGTAGTACGCAGAATTCCAGTACGCAACACGATGATGGCATGTTGCAAAATGCAGCCCCTGATAATATGAGGAGCATGGGGAGATGGATGCCCACAGTTAAGGGGACTGGATGATGACCTTTAATTTCCACTTCTGCCAGTCTTGGGGATAAAACCCCCGCTGGCTCCCTGAAAGCCAGTCCCTCGGTCTCATAATTTGGAAACATCCTGGGGGAAGGCCGACTTCCAGATAGAAACACGCCTCCTTTGGTTGTTCCCTACCTTCCCCTCTCCTGCCCGCCCTCCCCTCCTGCTCCCCCACCCCCCGGTCCCCCTCTAGGTGTGCCGTGGACTCTACACACGTGGCTGGAGTCTTTGCGGATTGCCTTCCAGCAGCACCGCAGGCCTCTCATCCAGTGCTTGTTGAAGGAGTTTAAGACCATTCAGGAGGAAGAATACACCGAGGAGCTCATCACTCAAGGCCTGCCTCTGATGTTTGAGATCTTGAAAGCGAGCAAGGTACGAGGGTACTGGCTTTGGGGATGCTGTGGTCGTCAGCAGAGAACAAGGCCGGAGGTTCACAGATCTGAAGGGCCCCCAAGGCTGGTGCTGCTCCAGGGGCAGGGGAGAGCACTGTCTTCTGAGCATCTGCACGTCCCAAGGCACTTGGGCACAATGGCAACATAGTCATCTTTTAACTCAAGGAACTTGCAGCTGGGGAAATGGTACCAACACATGTGTCCCATCAGCCTGTGAGGCAGGTTACAAAACGGTGTTCAATTGGGTGGTGCAGACCGGGAAAGGTGTGAGGAGGAGGTGGAGAGCCCCCCACCCCCACCTCAGGTGCTGAGACTAGACCAGGCTGGGATGGAATCAAGCAGGAAGAGAGGAATGGGTGCAGCTTTCTGGATAAACAGGCGCGGGCCCTGCCCAGGTTTCGGGAAGGCCAGGCCCTGGGAAACGACTTTGCAGGTGGAGTGGGTTGTGTGAGTCTAGCTCTGCCCCCTTGGGATTCACCCCTACTGACACCTACATTCCCAGCAACAGGAAAATGCTGCAGCCCCTTCCTGACTTCCAGCCCAGCCTTGGACTGCTGTGAGATTAATTCTTAAAAACCTCTGTGGGATCATTGCTTCGGCGATACCATACAGACACTCCAGTCTCTGCTAGCAGGCCATGCCGCGTGTTGTGTGTGTTGGTGGAGAGTACAGAGAATAGACAGTCTCCGTGTACCCATGGTCACTTGGTGGAGAGTACAGAGAATAGACAGCCTCGATGTACCCATGGTCACTTGGTAGAGAGTACAGAGAATAGACAGCCTCGATGTACCCACAGTCACTCGATATCCCCCTGACCAGTCACTGGGATCAACAGCCAAAGGCAAGGGGAGGCCGTGGCAAATGCCCCAGTGCTGTGACCCTAAGAAGCAGTCTGCCTGAGCAGCTGAGGAGTTGGTGCCACCAAACGTCACATACCCAAGGGGCTTATAGGTGGAGCACAAGGATCAGTATTGCACAGAGGCTAGGAGTATGGACTCTGGAACCAAACTACAGGGGTTCAAATCCTGGCTCTGCTATTTTACTAGCCTTTTGGCCTTAAGCTGCTGAACTTCCCTCTGCCTTAGTTTCCCCATCTGAAAATGGGAACAACAATTGTACTGCCTTTTAAGGTAGTTATGAGGATAAAATGAGCCAATGTCCTAATGCCCCTTGAATTGTTTCTGGCACATAGTAAATGCTTTATAAGTGTCTATATCATAAAGATGATCTCACCAGAGGATGTGGCACTTCCAGTATTTCCCAAATGAAATTCTGAGCCCGTAGCTATAAGAAGGTATTCTGCAAAGAACCATCCTCACAGCAGAGATGGATGGTATCAAAATATTTAACATTCCAATGCAACACAGGCAGCAGTCAGCCATGAATACAGAATGTCAGCTCCTCTCCTCGGAATAACATCGGGTTATGCCAGTTTCTCCATGCAGAACCTGGAATACCCTAATTCGCAAAGGGAGTTGAGTGTTTCCCAAACTCATGTGACCTCAGAATCCTTTTACAATAAACTGTCTCAAGATACAAATTAAGACTTTTTTTTTCTTAAACTAAAACATATATTTTACTGCATGCCAGGCACTAATCTAAGTATGTTATAAGGATTAAACCATTTAATTCTCACAATCCACTTTTAAAGGAGGTGCTAATCATATCCTCACTTAACAGATGGGAAACTGAGGCACAAAGAGGGTGACTCGTGTGCCCCAGGTCACACTGCTGGTAAGGGGCAGGGCTGGGATTGAACCCAGGTCATTAAGCCCCAGTGCCAACCCTCTTAGCGCTTGGCCCCCAAAATAGGCTCTGTGGGACTCTGGGCTCTATGTTGAAGCCTATGCTGTTTCCAGGGAAATTGGCCTCTGAACCAAAGGGCAGTGTGGGTTTCCTGGCTGGGCTGGGCTGCATCACCCACCGAGAGTGAAGAGGAGACACAGAACTGACTCCTCCAGGGATGGCCTTTCAGTAAGGAAGCAGCTACATAGCCCACCCGCCTTCAGAGTCCCTGACCTTGGCTCTGGAGCCATCCCCGTGAGGTGTTCTCATCAGTGCCTGTCCTCTGCTGGACGTCTCTGGGCCCCCTATAGGCTGGGTGTGTGCTTGAGGCCAAGACCCAGTTGAGTCCCCAGATGGGAGCAGGTACACCAGGCCGAGGTAATGAGGTTCCAGAGCATGAAACCTGCTGGAAGCATTTCACTACCAAAAATAAATAACTGAATGAAAAGGCTTTCACCTGAAACTACCTATGAAACCATCTTCGTGAAAAATCATCACTGGGTCTGTTCACGTGACTGGTTTTCTTTTTGGGGGGGGTTGTTTTTGTCTTTAACTTTTCTTCAGGCTATAATGGGACTTCCAGAATTTTCTGAGGCATCCTATATACTAAGAAAACCTAATCTATAGATTTTAAAGTAAACTTTACTTTGAAGTATAATATACAGAAAGTACGTAGATTGTCACTATAGAACCTAATAAATTTTCACAAGGTAAACTCATGTGCAGTCAGCACCCAAACCAAGAAACAGCACCCCAGTGGCCCCCGCACACCCACCTCAGCCACCAAGCCCCAAAGGGCTGCCATTCTCCTGACTTCAAAGGCCATATGTCATTTCTCCTGGAGCTTCAAAATGGTTGACAGTTCGTTAGATAGGAGATATTTCTCAGAACCTAAGCCCATGATTTTGAGAATCTATAGTCTCCCAGCCTGGGCAACGTGGCAAGACTTTGGTGTGGTAACGTGCACCTGTAGTTCCAGTTACTTGGAAGGCTGAGGTGGAAGGATCACCGGAGCCCAGCAGGGTGGCCGTGAGCATGCGTGCCATGGCGCTCCAGCCTGGGTGACACAATGAGACTCCAACTCAAAAAAAAAAAAAACCACAGTCTGGAGTGGAGAAACCACCCTCAGCTCATAAATGAGTGCTGCCCATCGTTTATAGACAGTCACTTGGAAATCAGTTGGAATTTTTGCCAGCAGAGGTTAATTCTAGAGCGATTCACAGGTGCCCAGGTCGGCCCACGAACACCAGCTTTACTCACTGTGTAACAGATTGTCCTAACGGGAGCCCAGAGTACCCCAGCCTCTCTGGGCCCCACAGCCCCAAGGGGACAGGTGTTTAGTGGGCCAGCAGAGTCTGGGGAAGTCCCTGAGCAGAACTCCAGAGTGTCTGACTGTGAGAGGGCAGGTCAGTGTGGTGGTGGCAGTGGGAAGGTCACCAGCAGGTTTGCCCTCTGCAGCTGAGGGACAGGAACAAGAAAGGAGCCTTTGCCAGGAGACATGGCCTAGAACCTGCTCCTTGGCAGCTATGCTGATCATAGAGGGTGGGGGGAGCCCGAGTGAGGCTCAGGCAACCTCCAGACTAGAAGGGGCTGCCCAGGAAGGTTGACACAGTCAAGAGCAGGGAGCCAGTGGGGCGGTGTTTAGCTTTTACAGGGGGCTCGATGGCATCCCCTACTGGTGACATGAGGTATTACATATAACATACACTAACCACAAGGGGGAAAAAATAGGCCATAAATTTCCCAAGACTGCAGTGTCAAGTCAAGTATTCCCCAAGCATGAGTGATATTCCTGTGATCAAAAGAAAAACTGGGCTGGGCACAGTGGCTCACATCTATAATCCCAGCACTTTGAAAGACTGAGGCAAGAGGATCGCTTGAGCCTAGGAGTTAGAGACCAGCCTGGGCAACACAGCAAGACCCTGTTTCTACAAAACATTAGTCAGGCGTGGTGACCTGCACCTGTAGTTCCAGCCACTCAGGAGGCTGAAGCAGAAGGATCACTTGAGCCCAGGAGTCCGAGGCTGCAGTGAGCTGTGATTGTGCCACTATATTCCTGCCTGGGTGACAGAGTAAGATCTTGTCTCTAAAAAAGAAGGGGGCGGGGTTAGAGAGAGATGATGGCAGAGAAATTCAGAGCTGAGAAGACAGTGTTCTGGTGGAAGACAGTAGTGGCCACACAGGACATAACTGGCCAGCATGGCTCCTTCTCCCTCCATTCAAGAATTGTGGTTCAAATAATGTCTGCTGTTCTGTCTGAACAAATACCTGGCTTTACAGAGTAGCAAATAAGATTCCTGTAAATAAATTCACATTATGGGTGATCCTAGCAACAACGATGTCCGGTCAAGTGAGGCCCACAGCTCCACCCATCCTGGCTTTGAGCTCATCTGCACTGTACTTGGAATCTGGCTACAGAGCACCTGAAAACTTTAACCTCAAATGAAGTCACTGTCTCTAGACTTCCCCATGAGCAGAACAATATAATCATTTTGAAAATATGTCTATTTAAAGAGAGCTCCTGGCTTATTTTTCCAACATGTAATTTATCTGGGCATTTATTCATTTGAGAGGTAGTCAGGAGTGCCCACCGCATTCCAGGCACTACAGTGGCAACAGGAGAGATGTGATCTCTGTCCTCCTGGAGCTTACTGATAGTAAGCAAGGAAATAGACCAACAAAGAGTCACAGCATGATCAGTGTCATTTAAAAAATGAAGTTGGGCCAGGTGTGGTGACTCACAGCTGTAATCTCAGCACTTTGGGAGGCTGAGGCAGGAGGATTGCCTGCAACCAGGAATTGGAGACCTGGGCAACATAACAAGATTCTCTCTAGGGGTAGGACGGGTCAGGTTTAATTTTTTGAACGACCACCTAATTGAGGAAACGCTTTCAGCCACACAGTGATTTGGGGCAAAAGCATTCATTGCAGGTGCTGAGGTGCTTAAGTAGATACGTGCTTCGTGTCTTGGAGCAAACAGAAAAGTGCAGGAAATGAAAGCCAGATTGCAGAGAGTCGAGGAAGTTTGGATTTCCCTTCATATGCCATGGGACAACACTGGAGGCGTTAGACAGGGGCACGGTGTGACTATCTGTTTTTAGGGTTTATACATTGTTTTGAGTTTTTAGACTTTGTATTTTAAACGTGGAGTCATGCAGTTGTAAGAAATAACCCAGAGCGATCCTGCGTACCTTTTACACAGGGGAATCTCAGTCTCTCCCAGTGGCAATATCTTGCAAAGCCACAGTAAAATATCATAGCCAACAGCATGATGTGATCATCAATATGCAGAAAACCTCCACGAGGACCCCTGTGTTGCCCCCTGTCACCACACTCACTCCCTCCCGCCCTTGCCGCCTTCCTTACCCCCCAGTTCTGCTCCATTTCTCTAATTGTGTCATTTCAAGAATGTGATTTAGAGAGTTAGAGGCACAAAGAGATTGGAGCATTCCTTAGAGGAATCCAGTTCTTCCCTCCCGCCCCCCGCTTACACACAGATTTTTGGAATCCTACGTATGTAATTTTGGAGACTGGATTTTTTTTCACTCAGCCTTATTTCCTGGAGAGCGTGTGGGTGGCTGCCACTGCCTGTTTCTTTTCATTGCTGAGTAGTACTCCACGGCGTGGATGTACCGGTGTGTTTAATCACTCCGCCGGTGAAGGACCCCGAGTTGTTTCCAGTTTCGGGCTATGATGCATAAATCACTTAGAAACATTTGTGCACACGTTTGTGTGTGACTCTGAGTCTTCATTCCTGCGGGATAAATGCCTGGGGTTCAGGTGCTGGTTGTATGGTAGTTGCATGTTTGTTTTTTTTTAAAGAAACTGCTGACCTGTTCTGAGAGGCTGTCCCCTTGTGAGTTCCCTCCATACCCTCACGCATTCCCGTTTCTCTTCATCCTCGCAGCTTGGCACTGTCACCGTTTTTCATGTTAGCCCTTCTGAGAGGTGGGTAGTGATACTTCCTCGTGGCTTTAATTTGCATTTTCCTAAACATCTCATGGTGTTAAACGTATTTTCAGGTGCTTTCTGACTACCTGCATGTTCTCTTCAGTGAGACGTCTCTTGGCGTCTTTTGTGTGTGTTTTAATCGAGTTGTTTGCTTTTCCGCCGTTGTGTTTTGAGGGGTCTTTATGTATTCTGGACTGTTTGTCAGATACCTGATTTGCAAATATTTCCTCCCACTCTGTAGCTTGTCATTGCATCCTCTGTCATTTTGGTACTTTCATTTATGGATTGGCTTTATTCATTCTCGATCTGCCTTGTCCTTGGTACTGTGAGTGGTTTTCTATGGAAATCCAGGCATTTTCTGAGATTCTGGGTCTCATTTAGAGCTTCTGCCTTGGCTGACTTTCTCGGACGCCACTCTGATGGGGAAGGGTGACTGCCACTCCATTCCTGCCAGGTGGATGGAGATGTTCAGGTTCCTCACTTAGCCTCTGTTGACACCTGAGGTGGGGGCTCCTGTTATTGGAGGGTAGGTGTTGGCGTTCTGCTCCCCACATGTCATCTCTGACACATGGTGAGTGTGGCCTCGTTACCACTGGACAGGGGTAAAAGTTTGACTCTCCCGTGGTCTCCTCTGACACCAACCGACTGGGGAGTGAGAAGGACACCCCATTACTGCTGGGTGGGAGGGGAACCCACATTCTCAGGGTCTCTACTGACACCAGCATCGAGGGCGGGACTCTTTACTAGCAGTAGCGACGAGAGTTCTGGCACCCTGCCTGACCGTCTCTCTGAGACCAGCTCAGCAGGGTTTTGGGGGTGCCCTGCTGTAGCCTGGCAGGGGTGGAAGTCTGAGCTCATCACTTGGCTTTGCTGGCAGGGTAGTAGGCCCACAGTTTTCCTGTCGTGTTTGGCTGGAGTAGAGCAGCCATGATCTGAAGCTTTCTGCTGCGAGGCTTCCCCTTTCTGGTCCCTCAGTAGAGAGAGCAGGATTTTGTCGAGGCTTTTTCTTCCATCGGTGCGCATTGGCATTTCTGAGTTACGGCTTCTTCGGTGTCAAGAAGGAGGTAGTGTGAGCCAAAAAGGAAGCCCAGCGAACATGCCACGGTACGGCTGCCCCGTCCCAAGATTCCTAGTTGGTCTCCCTTCTTCTTTCCACCTTCCAGCGTCTTCGTACATTTCTTTTATAGATCATGCCCGGGATTTTCAGTTGCACTTTGCATGAGGGGTAGGGAAAAGTATGTTTATTCCATCATCCCAGAAGCAGAAGTAATCACATGTTCTCAGCCGATGCATCTGGCTGCATCGTTCCATTATCATCCTCCTAAAGCCATCTGGGATCCCAGACAGCCTCAGAGAAGCAGGGACATTTCCAAAGCCCCCGTGGCATGATAGTTATCTGTTTTGCCAAAAGCAAGAATCTCCGTTGAATCAGAAAAAAAATAATAAACTGGACTTAACGACGCCGCTAGGGAATGGTCCAATCTCTTCGTGCCTTTGCCTCCTTAGTAATTAGCCATGAACGCAATGGCAGTCACTAAAGAAACAAGGTCAAATCCCAGAAGTGTCAAACAGCTCAAGAAGTCGGCGGAGACATTCCAGGTCCCACAAAGGCCTGCACTCGAACCGTGTAAGAGAGACCCACACCGTGCCTTCAGAGCCTTGAAAATGAGATCCATCACAAACACTGGGTGCTGAAAACGCTTAATCTGTCAACCTCAGGGAAAATCCTGAAGCAGGACAAGTTTATGTTCAGCAGCTCTCGCCCTTGCATTCATTCACCAAACATTTTCTGGACCTGTCTTCCTCACCTCCACGTTTCCTTTCCCACCCCCGCCCCTCCCTCCATTCAGCCTTCTCTGTCCTCACAGTGTCTCTCCTCTTCTCTGAGGTTCGTCGGGGCTTTGTGCTTAGGGAAGTGACTTGCACTTCAGCTTGGACACGGATCTAATGATGACAATCACCGGTTGCTGGACCTTCCTCCAGGACCGGAGCAATCCCAGGCACTTTCTACTCATCAGCTCCTTATGGGGAGGTTGTGGTATTTTTATTCCCATTTTGGAGGTGATAGGCCCGAGGCAGAGAAGGAGCGCCCTGACCCAGGCAGCCTGACCCCAAAGCCCCAGGTCTTCGCTGTGAAGTCACCTTGTCTCCTGCTCCCTTAGGCGTTCTGCCTGCATTGCAGTCTCGCTATGGAATGATGACTCCATCCCCTTCGGTGGCTGGTGCTGGCGAGAGGCCATGGAGCCTGCTTTCTGTGGGAAGGTCTCCCCTATCCGCAGCCATGGGCCCACGGAGTCTGGCGGGAAGGAACCTTGAAATCGTCCCCGACCCCATCGTATCCGCCGTGGGATACTTCCCCAGATCTGGAAAAAGTACTACTTAAAGAAAGCTTTAAGAAGATAAAAACGACCATCCACGGAATTATTTACCTGATCTTAAACATGCTTAGAAAGGAAACGTGTCACTACCGTAATAGAAAGCCCGCATCACTTGGGGTGAACAGAGGGTCCACATGCAGCCACAGTGAACGTGGGGCTCACGGCAGCAGGAACGGGCAGCGCCCTCGGCCACCAGCCTCCTGGGATCCCTCTGGGCAGGAAGTCCCCCACCGCCAAGTTTTCCAGGCGTGCTGCCTGCAGGAGCGGCCCACCCCACACAAGGAAGGCCAGTGTGCTCCACCAGGCCGACTGTGTGCAGAGATGAGTTGGAGAGACATGGGTTGATTCAGAGCTTCCTGTCCCCAGAAAGGGGACAAGAGTAACTCCACTTTCTCTTGATTTTGAGACAGCTGGTTTCACATTTTAGAAGTTCTCAATTTGAAATGGGTCTTAAGGTGGATGTATACATTTAATGAGGTGAGATTTTGTTTTTTTCTCTTCCTAAAATCTACCATTAATGTTATGACATTATCTTTGAAAATAGGGATTGGGTTCTTCAGCTGTGGGAAATTGCTGTTTTGGTGGTTAAAAAATGACCAAACACCAGCACTTCCTTTGGGTCAACCCAACAGCATCTGGTGATGCGTGAACGTTTTTTTAGCTCTCGCCGCAACCTCGTCAAACAGGTCTTTTTAATCCACTTTGGAAGAGAGCACTGAGGCCCAGAGAAGCTGAGCAATTTTCCCAATGTCACGGAGCTGGTGAGTGAGGGACCCAGGACTGGGACTAGCTCCATCTGACCCCATTGTCCATGCTTTTACCCCAAGTAGAGCTCCAGCCTGGGCCACCTAGGAAGGACCTTTGAGGTTAATCCCAGCACTCCATCCAGAGGAAGACAAAATGTTTCCACATCTTTACAGAAGAAGAGTAAAGGGCTGAAGAGGAGAGGAAAGATGTGAGCCCCCAAATCCACAGGAAGCCACTCAGGGGAGTCTCCTGGTAGCTGTGGCTAAGGATGCTGCTTATGTCCCCTTAGTTCCATGTGGCCACACACTCCCAAGTCGGAGGACCTGCTTCTACTCCATGTGCCCATCTAGAATTATCCGTGAGAGGCCTGAATGACAGGTACCAGCAGCATGCCAATGACAGCCACTCATCAGGTGCTATGTCCTCAGGCCTGGCCAGAACCACCCCTCAGGCTTGCCCTGGCCTCCCAGGTCAGACCCCACGTGTGACGACCAGCCTGCTGCCTGAGATGTGAGCCTGTGGCACCTTTGGCCTAGAAGCGTAATGTGCCACCCAGAGAAGAATCTAGGCCTCTGCCCCAGCACAGCCACTGCCCCAGCCTGGCCTTCAGTAGAGCGCGCCTCCTTAGAACCTCAGCCCAGTGAGCTTCCAGTAGAGAGAACCTCAAGGTTGATGAGCTCCATCCTGCCGTTCTCAAGTCTTGGTCCAGAGTTCACTATGAATAACCCATTTCATCGCCTCAGTGTGATCCCCTGACCCAGTGCGATCACCCCACCACCCCTCCCGTGCAGAGGGTCCCTCCTGGAGTCCCGATTCACTTGGGTCCCAGGTAACCAGAGTGAATCCCACCATTGATCCCACCACCTAGAGGAGGAGCATGGAAAGGGCACAGGACAGACACCTCCACAGGCACAGACAGATGGATTTGAGAACGTGGTGGGGGGTTTCCCTTAGGACTGCAGTCCCTGGAAAAGAAGCAGGCAGAAAAGGCAGAGTCTTTGGTGCTGACACTGGGTTGGCACTGTGATCCTTTGTTCCGTATCCGGTCCTTGGGACCATTTAGTAGATGCTCAATAAATATCTGAAGACTGGATCAATCGATGAATGGGTGGATACATAGCTTAGTGGACAAAAAGAAGTTTACATTCCTTTGGGGGATGAATGAATGAATGAAGCAGAAAGCCGCTGATGTCTGCTCTCAGCCTGGGCCGTTTCTCTCCTGAACTTATAGGGCTTTCATCATAATTCCTTCATTTTCATCATGTTTCTTTGTTGGGCAGATTTTTTTTAAAGATTTTTTTAGAGGTCTTGCCATGTTGCCCAGGCCGTCCTCAAATTCCTGGGCTCGAGCGATCCTCTTGCCTCAGCCTCCTGAGTAGCTGGAATTACAGGCATGCCCCACCACACCAGATTTTTTTCTTTTTTTCGAGACTTTGTTTTTTAGAACAGTTTCAGATCTACCAAAAAATTTTAAAGATAGTACAGTGACTCCCATATATCCTCTCACCCACTCTTCCCTATAATTAACAGCTTAAAAGGGGAGGACCCCCAAAAAATGGATTTATATTGGAAGGTGGGCCCCTCATAGCATACTTGGAATTTGTTCCTCCAGGTCAAACAGTCAGCCAAAGTGTTTATCTGGAAGTTTTGAGAAGGTTGCATCATGATTTATGGGATGATGTCCCAAGTCGTGACAAACAGGTGACC
>CAUYQG010147839.1:0-12910 GCA_963574415.1 Tarsius wallacei | reverse complement strand
CAGCCTCTTGAAATAATTACTCATCTCTTGAGTGTTTTGTTCTGTCTTTTTAAGCATGTTTTGTTTTTACTCTTTTCTGTCTTTATGTCTCTTTTCATTTGTTAGTTGGTATGTCTGTCTGTTTTCTCTCTTACTCTTCTCTCTCTCCACCTTCCTCTTGTCCCTCCCTCCTTCCCCCCCCCCTCTTTTTTTTTGGTTGAAACTGATTATCTTTGAGAACTTTGAAGATTGGGTTCCAAGCTCTCCTAGCCTGAAGTGTTGCTCTGGATAAATCTGTTGCTATTCTAATTGGTCTTCCAATTAGAATAGCAAGTAGTCTGACTTTAATCTCTTGCTGCCTTTAGGATTTTATCTTTTATACCTACTTTGTTTAGGTGAATTACTATGTGTCTAGGAGTTGTTCTTCTCATTTGTTTTCTTGCAGGAGTTCTCTGAATCTCTTGTGTTTGAATGGTCACATCACTGATGAGATGAGGGAAGTTTTGTTGAATAATTTCATGGAATATTTGTTACAGGGTGGTATCTGTCTCTCTTTCTGCCTCAGGAAGTCCAATTACTCCTAGGTGCAGCCTCTTGAAATAATTACTCATCTCTTGAGTGTTTTGTTCTGTCTTTTTAAGCATGTTTTCTATGTTTTTGACAGTTTGGGTTAGTTCTGTATTTTGGTACTCAAGTTCTGAGATTCTTTATTCTGCTTTGCCAATTCTGTTTTCCATGCTTATCAGTTTGTTATTTATTTCATTCGTAGTATTCTTTACTGCTGTTATCTCAGTTATCAACTCCTGCTTATTTTCCTCTTGTCTCTTCTCAATTCTTTTTATTCTCTCTATTAATGTCTTGATATCTAGGTTTGTA
Organism: Tarsius wallacei; assembly: GCA_963574415.1. Lineage (NCBI taxonomy): Eukaryota > Metazoa > Chordata > Mammalia > Primates > Tarsiidae > Tarsius > Tarsius wallacei. The sequence goes on along the minus strand of CAUYQG010147839.1, from coordinate 12,055 downwards.
GTTTGAGAATAGGCATTCTGGGGGCTCTTCAATGTTTATGTTCCGAAGTCTGTTTTCTCAGTGTCTGTGTGAGACCCATATTCTTCTTTTGGTTTTTCTTCATTTGTGTAGATTTTCCCCCCTCCCTCCTTCCCCCCCCCTCTCTTTTTTAATTCTATTGTTCTGTCTCCTATTCTTCCTTATCTGGATTCTCTGGTTTTGTTCAATTCTGAAGCTGGACTGTGGGTTGGGAGCTATTCTTTTTGCAGTTTAGAGGTCTAATTGAGGGAGGAGCTGTGATTCAAAATCTCTCTGCAGATCCCAGTATCCAAGTGTATGGGCACCTTGGAACCCACTTCCCACTGCCTTACAATCTGTCCATACAGTGGGGGTATAGGTTTGCTCCCTGGAAGCAAAACAAGGTAAGAAAAAGGAAAATAATGGAAAAAGGAAGGAGGGAGGGACAAGAGGAAGGTGGAGAGAGAGAAGAGTAAGAGAGAAAACAGACAGACATACCAACTAACAAATGAAAAGAGACATAAAGACAGAAAAGAGTAAAAACAAAAGAAAACAAAACTAAGACATAGATAATCATACAAACACACAGCCCTACAAAAATCTGTCTATTGGTGTACTCTTCCCATACACAAACAGGAAGTCTAAAGAATAGAGGAAAAAAATCAGTAAAATAACAGAAACAAAGCAAGAACGAAAATGTTAACAAAAACAGAAAGAGAAAAAAGACTAAAACAAATAAAAATGAGCAAAACAAACAGACAAAAAATAAATAAAAACAAGGAACCAAACTCACTCGGAGGTCATTCCTGTAAGTCCAACGTCCTTTCAGCTCTGATGTCTAGCCCTTCCCTTCTGCTCTCAGAACAGGCAGATATGGTTGCTCACAGTTTGGGTCAGATGCCCCAGGTCTACTTTGGAAAGGGGGTAAATCAGATCTGAACTCAGGCAGCTTGCTGCCTGTCAAGTTTGCCACTCAGATTTGACCTATCTGTGTCCGATACAGGATGGGGAAGGGGCTTCTGTCTCTCCCAGTTTGATGAGATTACCTTAGGTCCCAAGTTGGAGGCTAGGCGGAGCTGGGTGTAGCTGGGCAGAGCTGGACCGGGCAACGCAGATAACTGCCTGGTCATTAGGTCCCAAGCTGAAGGCTGGGCTGAGCTGGGTGGGGCAATGCAGGTCCCTGCCCGGTTCTGGGACAGAGAAAATGGCTGCAGTCAGCATCTCCTCACCAGGCATGAGCACCTCTCTGGCTCTCCCCAATCCTCTCTCTCCACTGATCAGATCTGGGGCTCTAGCTGATCTTTTGTAACAGGTGATGGTGTGGACCAGCGTCAGGCAATTAGAATCAGCTGGATTCGGCAGGAGCGTCCCACAAGCAGCGATGATCTTGCCAGCATGCCAGCATTCCTATCTCAGGGTGGTGGGGGCTTGCAGCTACCCTCAGAGGTGGGACCAGGTGCATGAACCTGAATATCCCTGGAGGCGGACTTTCACTCTCCCACCAGTGCATGCCTTTTCCCGCAAAGAGTCTTTATGGACACTTACCTTTGCGGAGACTCTCACAGTCAGACCTGTCCGGTGGCCATCTTAAGCTCCACCCCCATGCTTTTAAATTGTTATATTGGTCCATCTAGCTAGAGCCTAAGTTCCATGAAGCCAGGAACTTAGTCCTGTTCACTGACATAACTCCAGCATTGGAATAGTACCTGGCATAAAAGAAGGGCTCAAAAAATATTAAGTAAATAAAAACTAAATAAATTAACATTATAAGGGCTATTAAGGGAACAATGTGTGATTTCTCAGAAACACTGTTGTATTAAAAAAAAACAACTAAATTCTATTCCATGTTCTACCCTTAATTAAAAAATGAACTGATTTAGCCAAGTAATGCTCTAGTTTCAATATCTGTATTATTCTTTCTTTCTTTTAATTTAATTTAATTTAATTTAATTTTTAAATTGAGATTAGACTAAACAGACAAAAATGACAAAATTCTAATTTCCTATGATTTTTTAAAGCCAGTTGCTGTTTTTTTTAAGCCAGTGGCTGTTCCTTCAGTTAGACTCATAGCATCTCCTTATGCAATGAAGACTTGTAGGCTGCTGGCATACACAGGAGAAGTCAGCTTTCAGAAAGAATTGTGACATAGACAAGAAGTGACCAGAATTCACCCTGGAGCTGTTGATATGTGTAAGGCAGTTTAATGAAATGACAGCTCTTGTTTTGTAAAGCAGCTAATGGACTTGACAAGAATCACAGTTTTCATGCAAGGGCACTAGCAGTCTAAATAATGAGTCTTTAACTCACTCACCAGGACTGTCATATCCTCAAAATGCATTTGTTAGGAGCTGTATTGGGCCAAATGCTCAATAAATTCAATAATCTTTTCACTAAGTAAGTGCCAGCTTACTTAGTGAAGCACTGAGTACTTAGTGAGCACTAAGCAGTGCCCAGCGTACGGTCTTATTGGATTGTATTAGTTGTACTTAAGCAATTAGAAATTGGGCAATTGTTCCAAAAATGTGAGAGAGAATGGGAAATTAGAACTAATTGGTTGTTTTTCTGGACTGGGATGGGGCAACAAACCTAACTGAGATACAAAGCCAATTACAAAGTTCACTTAAGTGTAACAAATGAAGTTCTGAAAGACTAAACTATTAATTAAGGGCAAGAACATTAAAATGAAAAAGATGACCATTTAGCCTTAGCCCAATGATGCATGTCTCTTGCCAAGTAAATTGGCAGTAGGCTTTTGGGATGAAGACCTTGCTAGAACTCTGAAGTACTCACACAGGCTGGCGCAGGAGGCGTGAAGTTAAGCAGTCCAACTTTCGTGGCTTCTTGACTTTCTGGCTAATTCTCAGCATCAGGGATTTTTTTCCTATGCAAGTTCCTACTTGCCCACAGGTCAAGGACTTGAAAAAAAGCAGACATCAAGCAAGGCAGAATTAAATAAAAACTGGAATTAAGACTCAGAGCAAAAGTTCTACATTTTTAGGCTCCCTGAACATCATTCCTAGACAAGACCACTTTAAGGTACAAGACCACTTTAAGGTAAATAAGTAAGTATCTGTGTCCATCTCTCTTTCCTATGAGTGACTACTGTCACTCAGGCACATACTGCTCTGCTATTCCTTATTTCATGTCTTGGCACTCAGAGAGATCACACGTTCTCAAAGGTGGTTTTCTATAGTGTCTTAACTACCCTCCCATAACAATTGTCTATTCTTTCAGTCTTACCCTATGACATAACTTCCTTGTGATTATTTACTCATTCAATTCTACTTGCCTATGTGACTGTTCTTTGTTACATGATAGTAAGTGATTAATATGCAAATATACAAAACTTTAATACAAATAATATCAGGCACATATTGAACTTCCATGAACCTGAAGTCTAGAAGTTTTTGACTATTTTGATCATCGTCAGACAGTTCTCTTTTCAGCAACCCATACTGATACTTTACTGGGACAGTTCAGTTGTCTCAATTACTTTGGATCCTATAACCAGAATTTTTAAAGATCCTGGCAGGCTTGAGGGAAGAACAAACCTCTTTTTTCCTATGAGGAGGAACAACTCTGTTTCTAGCAGACAGAAGGATAAGATGTTGGTAACATGTGAACATCATTGTAGGCATAGTCTTCTTAAGGATATGATGTGTCTCAAGCTATACCAGGCATCTAGCAGGAAAGCAACCTGCTAGAAAGAAGCATTGGAGGATCAGCCAGCTCCGAGTTTATATATTGGCATCATTATTTTCTTGAACAGCTATTTACCTCCCCTTTGCCTCAGTTTCTTTATTTATAGAGATAATAATACCTACATTTTAGTGATAATGCAAAAATTAAAGATATTGTATTTACATATGCACACTGATCTATCACAGAAACAAAGAATCAAATATCACATGTTCTCACTCATAAGAGGACTTTGAACAACTATCATAATACTATAAGAAAGGGATTGGAAGCAGTGGGAAACTGCCAGGGGAGGGTAGGGGCAGGATTGGCAGTAATGGGAAACTGCCAGGGGAGGACAAGGACAGGATTGGCAGTAGTGGGAAACTGCCAGGGGAGGGGGGCACATCTCATCAACAAGGTGCATAATAAAAATTCATATACCTAACACTGAATTGTACCCCACGTATTTAAAATTAAAAAAAAAAAAAGAGTCTGGCATGCAGTAGGTGGTCAACAAAAAGTTAATTTTTAAAAATTTTTGTTAAAATGCAAATGAAGTGTTTTCTTAGTAATTGTGAAGAGTGAATTGTCACCAAGCTACAAATAGCAGCTTTTTCTTGGTCACACACATCCACCAAGACAAAATAACAATAACTCTGTGAAAAATTTCAAATTTGGATCTGCCAGAAAATAAGACATTTGGAACAACACTTTCCCCAAATCAGGTACACTTTCTGCTATACATACACATACATATGTTGAAAATTTATTTTTTAGGTGCTGAGACCATATAAACTGCAGAGAAGTACAGCATCACCCTTCCCCCAGCTACCTGCAATGGTGACCTGACTCCCTCAGAGCCTCTAGAAGGATCCTCCCAGAAGCTGTTCCCTGCCTCACTCAGTTGTGTGGCCTCTGATCACTCTGCTGCCAGTCAGCATCTACGAGGTTTCCTGGGTAGAGGGCCTCAACAGGTTGTGTCATTCTTTTCATGAGTGGCCAGACCTTATGCTGAGGGAGAGGCCATACTTTCCTTTGCTATTTGTATTATTTTATTCCCCACACAACACAATCCTACAAGGCTATATGGATATTAATAATTTTGCCCAAACATTGCAATCATTTGGATGAACCATAACCAAGAAGAAAAAAAAAAGTGGTATGCTTATTATTAATTTTTCCATCATTCTGGGGAAGCATCCGATAAGGTGACCTCTTACTGAGATATTCTCCTGAGGATACCCATCATCCTGACCTTGCTTCCCTGATCTTAGGATTCCTCTGTCTTTCTGAGATCATTTCCTTCTCCTTAGCTGCACTGTGCACATTGATAACCATATTCTTGGAACTCTATCCACTATAGTGATGGCAGCAATAGGTTCTGCAGGTCTGGACTAGTAAGTCAAGGTTATGAACAGGGGGAGATCAGGCTTCATCAGTTTTGTTACAGCTGGTCATTGATCTCTCAATTCTTAGGAATAGCTCAAAGGTGGACTTTGCCCTCATAAGTGGATAGCATACTCTATGACTGTCAAAGAAATGCTGTGTCTGTTCCTCCTTTGAGATTTTTCTCCCTGTGTGAGTTACAGTCATACCTATTCATCCTCCTAATTTTCCAGTGAATAATTGTTAAGAAAAGTACAAATTCATGCAAACATAAATGATGTAATTTATCAGAATAAGTAATAATTATCAGTGATAGTGAAGCCTAAACCTATAAAAAGGAAAAGAATGTTTGCCTTTCTAACTGTCTTTTGCATTTCAAGGTGCCACTCTATGCAATGGTGTAAATATTTCACATATGTTTGCACAAGTAACTATATCCTCATTTCAGATTTTTCCCTTTGGGGCTTTTCTGCCTTATTTCTCTTCATGGACACTACCATTGGCACAAAAGGACTGGATGAAGGCTTAAAATTTTTATTTGATAGAATTATATTCAGTACTTTGCTATAGACACTCATGCCTCTCGATTGTTATTTTGGATGGGGATGGGGGAGATATATTGCTCTTTTCAATTAGAAGAATATCTAAAGAGGTTGATTTTCTTCTAGAAGTTGGTCTTTTTATTGAAAAATACAAATTGTATATATTTATGGTATACAACATGATGTTTTGATATATGTATACATGGTGGCTAAATTGAGATAACTAACATACGCATTCCCTCACATATTGATCATTTCATTTTTTGTGGTGAGAACACTTAAAATCTACTTCCTTAGCTATCTCTCTGGGTTGACTTTTTCTTATAAGCTCTTTATTAGCAAATTGCTTTTTCCAGATTTAGTTTAAACTCATACTGACACCGAAATGAAAATCTCTTTTCCCTTTAAAAATGTTTTTGATGTACCCATTGGAATAAGCTGGAGCACAAAGTAAAACAAATAGCCTTTATTGCAAAATAGTTCACGCTTTTAGGCAAAGACTAAAAGGAATAAAAGGATTTCCTGGGTTCTTTCAAATTGGTCCCACAATATCTATCCTGGTGCTCAAACGCTTTCCAAATCCCCCTTAAGTGCATTTTAATCCCTACTAAAATGGAGCAACAAATTAAGGCATTGTACATTTTCCTCCATCTATGCATTTGTCTGACACGTAGCACTAGACATCCAAGGTACCGAGTCAGAGCGATTAGAGAACCAGCATCTGAACAGGCAGTAAGAACAGCGGGGGAAAAAATGTAACCTAATGCTCAAGTTTTAGACTTGAAGCATTACTGCCCGCAGTTAACAAGATGCACAGTTGTGTAGAGCAAGAAGGGGAACGCTTTCCAATTCACTTAAATATCTATTTCCACAACATACATAATTGAATTACATATCTGATTAAATCAGAAAATGGAAAAATCTTTGGATAAACAGCATCTTGTGCTGACTACCTTAACGTGAGCTCACTTGCTACCTCACTGCCAGCTTTAATACGGCAATTAGTGCCGGCAAAACTCTATTTGCTTATAGACCTAATTAGAGATCAAGAGAGTGGCTCACTTTTGATAATTGCATGGCTGTGGCCCATCTATCAGCCATTGTTAAATTGTTGTTATATTAATGTAAAGCTTATAATCACTGCTGTTCCAAATTGAATAAAATGTTCTTGCCAATTCTCCAATGCAATTAATTTACATAAAAGCCTCTGGAACCAAAATTAAAATGATATACATCTTTGCAAAGCCTTCAGTTAAAACAAAGCTAAGTAATAAGGAGCTCATACATCTTTTCCCCCTGCATTTTTATGTTTACTGAAGTTAATGGCCAAACAATCATTAAAATGTGCCTAAAACTAATTAAAATTGTTGTGTTCATACCTCATTTACTATGTACTCTAATTTATTATTCAAGGCATTAATATTTTAGACTCCCTATTCCAGAGTTCAGGGAGATTCCAGTGAGTGGAACAGGAAGGAGGTCAGCACTTTCCCCTTCCTTCCGGGAATCTGCATATAAATCATGTTAATCTTGCTGTGGTGTTTGATTTTGGCTCAGAAGAACTGATGGCATCGCTAGACTTGTCTGTTTTGTTTCTTATGCTTTAACTAAATAAATAAAATAAAACACAGTCATGTATCATCAGAAGATTCATAGAAGGTTGCAACCAAGGTATATTGCATGATAGATGCCACGTTTATATCATCTCAAAGATGAAGAAACAAAAATTGGGTCTATGCTGTGTGCTAGGCACTTCCTCATTAAGACAAGCAGAGACAGATATAGTGGTGTGGGACCAGGGGGCCATTCAAGATTCATAGTATATATACAATTGATGCAACCATTTGTAGCAGAACCAGGTAAGATTATTCAGTCTGTGTGTATGATAATAAATGTCATATTAATAATGCAATATGTTCTCTGTTAATTTCATATTATTAGTCTAGTTATGTTATGAAATTATCAATACCTACTATTTATTAAAAGACTACTCTGAAGCAGTGTCTCTTACATAATTTAATCTTTTTTTTTTTTTTTTGAGTTGGGGTCTCACTCTGTTGCCCAGACTGGAGTGCAGTGGCCGCTCCTGGCCACCGCAGCCTCGACCTGCTAGGCTCCGGCGATCCTTCCGCCTCAGCCTTACAAGTAGCTGGAACTACAGGCACGCGCTACCATGCCCAGCTAGTTTTTGATTGATTGTAGAGACGAGGTCTCGCCAAGTTGCCCAGGTGGGTCTCGAACCCGCGGGCTCAGCCAATTCACTCACCTAGGCCTCCCAAAGTGCGGGATTACAGGCTGAGCCACCAAGTCCGGCCTACCCAATTTAATCTATATAACCATACTATTATTGTTGCCATTTTAATGTTTGATGAGAAACAGAAAGTGCAGAAATATTAAGTAGTTTGCTCAAGGTTATATGCTATAGATAATATAGCAGAAAATGGAACTCATGTGTATGTTTCTAAAGTCCATGATCTTTCTGTTAGACCATGCTGACCACTTTAAATAATTTTGACTCATCTGGAGCTAATAGGTGATTCCTTCTTCCTTACACATCTCCTGTATAATTCACCTTCACAGACTTTGTTTTTCATTGCTTTCTTATTATCTCTTTGCCACTATATAACCATAATACAGACTTTAAAACCAGCATTTTGGCTGGATCAAAACACATAGAACTCCTCTGCTATGAAAATTGTTGCTAGAAACTTTAAACTGATAAAAGCAGAATATTTGGCAAATCCTTGGTTTAGCCTGAAGTCAGTCTTACTTCTCAATTGACTGAGGAATGTTTCAGATCAACTTAAGGTAAAAGAAAATTCTGATTAGTTTGTCAAGATGGAGTACAGAATGTGCATTTTTCTTGAAATCCATTTCTGATTTTTACTCTTTTGACTTTCATACTAAGTAACTGTGTGAATGAAAACAAATCAATACTTCATAGGGCCTATTTTCATCATCTGTAAAAAGAAGATACTGTACAGGAAGTTCCAAAAGCTTCTTTGCACCCTATTATCTGTGATTTTATTTGGAAGAACTTGAACCTAGAAAATGATCATAACTTGGAGCTCATCAAGTTGAAAATGGAACATAAATGGGCTCTAGAATTTGGTTCTAAAGGAAATTGGAAACTGATTTTTTTGGCTAATATGGGTCATATGTTCATTTTTAAAAACATATCTTTAAGAACAGAATAATTATGTCAAATAAAAATTGTCTGTTTATATGTGTTTATAGTCTCAGTATAACGAAAAGGTATGGCAGAAATAAGTGTGGGATGGGGATGTAAGTGTGGAAATGTTCTAGGAATGTTATAGTCATAACCCCTCCCCCCTTATTTCTACAACAAGAAATTCTGCAAAATCCTAGGTTTCTAAAGACCACTGCCAAGGAAGGGGTGGGGGGGTGAATACAGCATCAGTAAGGGTGCATGATCCTATTCCAAGCTAAGTGAGGTCCAATGGTAGGCCAAACTTTACCTGTTTGTAAACCACTTATGTATCCAATCCTGACTTGTATCCCACATATTTAACATGAAAAATTCCTTTAATAACTAATTATTTTAATGGGAGAGAAGAAAAAGGAAGAGGAAGAGGGGGAGGAGGAGGAGGAAGGCAGGAAGGGGAGATAAAGAAGCAACTAAAGAAAAAGAAGTATATGAACGTTCTTGGAAAGCTTTCTATAAACGTAGGTTACAAAAAAATGAAAGAAGTTAAAAGAATGATAAAAATAAATCAAGGAGAATTACAGACATGTGCATCTTACTGCTAAACCTGACATGCGTCAAGAATAAAGACAGTATCTTCAATTCTATGTGCAATGCTCAGAGTGGGTTACCAAGGGAAAACCCACTCTGAGTTGATGGAGGACAGGCACGCTGCTGCAATGCTAGAGGTGTTCAGATAGAAGAAGGATGACTTCCAGCTGTGACTAATCTATGACAGGCATCAGAATAAAGCCAATAACTGCTTTGGTTAAGGAGGCATTGGAAAATCACACTGGACAATATGACTATTTTGAAGAGATGGGATGAGTGCCTTGCAGATATTTAACTAGAGTATGTATGATGTTCTGGCAAAGGAAGAAGATGCCAAACAAAAGAGAGGAGGAAAAAAAAAGTACAGTGTGCATCTGGGACAGCATATTTATTTTTTCTGGAGCAAAAGGTAAAGAGTAGAAGGTACATTTACTCATTCAACAATTAATTATTGAATACCCAAATGTGCTAGACTCTGTTCTGAGTGCTGGAGGTACAATAGTGGATAAAACAGACAAAAAACTTTCCCATGAGGTGACTGAGGTGACAAATACTACACAGGATATATAGTTGGAAGTACATATTACAGTAGAAAATTATCAAAAGAAAAAGAACACAAAAAAATAGGAACATGAAAGTTGAAGGTGAAGAGTTGAATGGAGATGTCATTGAGAAAGCTACTTTTTAATTTTAGAATCATGGAGTACATTTGAGGATTTGTTACATAAGTAGATTGTGTGAAGGAGAAGTCTGGGTTTCTGAAGAGTCCTCCTACACCCCAGTAGTGGGCTTAGTACCCAGTGTGTGGTTTTGTATTCCTTATCCCCACTCCCTCCCTCCCCTCTTTAGCAGTGCCCAGAGTCTTTTCTTCCCACTCTTGTGCCCATGTATGCCTAACGTCTAGTGCCCAGTTATGAGTGAAACATGTCGTATTCAGTTTTTTTGTTTCTACAGTAATTCACCTAGAATTATGGTTTCCAGATGTATCCATGTTGCTGCAAAGGACATTTTGTTCTTCTTTATGGTTGTGTAGTATTCCATCATGTATATGTACCACATTTGCTTTATCCAGTCCACAAAAAGGTGACTTTTGAGTCAAAGTCTGAGCTAAGCATATGGATGTATGGGTGAAAAACATACTATTCAGAAAAAAAATATATATGTATATTGAAAAAAAACTAGTGCAGAGGCCCTAAAGTGGAAGCAATCCAGAAATAAGACTGTAATATGGCTGGACAATGAATGGTGCCAACAAGTCAACCAGTTGCCAGTTCAATGTAGGGCCTTATAGAGGATAGTAAGTGCATTGAATTTTACTTTGAGAAAATTAGGAAGCCATCAAAAGGTTTTGACCAGAAGAGAAACCTGATTTGATTTGTATTTTTAAATAATCAACCTGTCTATTGTGTTGAAAGAAGATAGCAAGAGAAAGAACAGAATCAAAGAGATCAATTGTATGATTATCCTTTCTTTTAGGTTTTTTTTTTTTTTTTGGTAAAATAAAAAATAAAAGCATGTTTGAAGGTGATAAGAATCATCTAGTCAAGGTAAGATTGGAAGAATAAAATAAAATCAATTGTAAAGATACTAAGTCTTAGGCTGATAAATTTGAGTCCTGTCTCATAGGCAATGAGGAGAAACTGAAGTTGGAATAATATGCCTAAAATTGAACTTTAGAATGATTAATATAAGAGTTCATTGATTGAATAAAAAATAAAAAAATAATATTGTTAAAAATGAGAGCAATAGAGATTCGTGGTCTAAATTGGGGTCAAAGTAGAAGGAAAGCAGAGAGGGAATGTGATTTAAATAATGTTACAAAAACAGAATCCAGCACACATAGTAACAAGTAATGTTTGTCCAATGTGAAGGGGAGTAAGGAGTCCAGGTAAGAGTGAACTTCCACATGTGAATAATTAAGAGAACAACAATAATATTCAGTGAAATGGGAGATCAGGAGGGGGTGGGGAGTAGAACAGGATACCTGGTTAAGATAACCAGATGTTACTGAGCTCACATGCTATCTATGTGGAAAATTTCAACAAGCAATGGAAAACAATCGCTGTGTTACAGAGAATTAACTTAAGAAGACCCTTAAGCTGCTAGAATTTTTATAAATCATAAAAGGTTCGTAAACTGAGTTAAAATAAAAATATAGCCAATGTTTTTGGGCTCATTTCCTTTTAATACAATTTTAAAGGCACTGAATGATGAACATGAACAATCATTTACACAAAAAATTCTTTTAATACTTTCTTAAGCAAAAATCTTATTTAAAAAAATAAAATAATATTTTCTTAAGCTACATTATCTTTTGGGAAGTAAGCAGAAATACAGTTTAATTAGAAATATAGGATACTTTATATTTTGACATTTCAATTCTAGTAGATACAGATTGTTTCATGGTGTCTGAAATAGGAGGAAATCATTGTCAGAAATGAAAGAGTAACAATCAACAACACCTGAAACCTTGAGGATTCACAAATAATAGGTGCAAATAATCACAAGCAATCACTGTTCTTGGATATTACTCCCAAATGATTTCACCTCAGCCTTAGTGTCCACACCTTGCCTATGATTTTCTTCAACCTTTAGTACTTGCCCAGACTTTAGTGTCAGTTCTTAGTTTTCTGTTATCTGACTTTCTGAAGTGTTCTACACCCTCACCATGACTTTGCATTTAACTCTTCAG
>CAUYQG010147831.1:0-22958 GCA_963574415.1 Tarsius wallacei | reverse complement strand
TGATATCACAGGCCCACCCGCTTGTCAACCAGGGAGCAGTCTCAGAGCCACAGCTCACAGTCCTGAGGACCGCAGCAATTAGCTGGGAAAGTCTCCTCCTCACTCTGATCCTGCCAAGGACCCCAAACTCCTAGTGTGGTCACTTGTCTCCTAGGAGCAGGTGAGTTCTGGGCTCAACTGAAAAACCCTGTCACAGGTTTGCAAATACAGGCTCTAAGCCCTTCTTTTCCTTTCCTCTGCTCCTTTTAATGTCTTCACTTTCTCTCTGCCACTTTAGCAGGCTGCATGGATGCTGACATCCCCTAGATGCTGAAATCCGATGTTATACAGACAGGAAAAAAGACGATAGTGGAGTGTTCTCAGGTTAGGAACCATTTTTCAATGCTATGATATCACCAAGACCCAGAACAGGGACTGAGGCAGACCTATTTTTGAGATAATGTTAGAAGCACAATCAAAGAAGATGTTGTGGAAGGGAACAAGATAGAGACCACAGCCAGCTGCTCTCTGCACACAAAGGTAGCCAGAGGTTGGAGGTGAGCACTCTCTCTTGCATTCCCTGTTTCAATGAGGAGGAAAAGCTGCCCTTTCTGAAGCTTTTCCCAGAATTCCCAGTAATGGGCTCTCAGTGTGAGGGTCCTTGTGCGATACAAACCTCATTGTGAGCTAAGGTCCATCATCCTGGTGTGTGTATACAAATGCAGCAGCGATTAATGTTATTTTACTCTATTTGAAATATTCTGGTAATTGTGTAAAGTAGAAGAAAGTTTGCTTCCAACATGAATATTTGTATTTTATTTCCTTTTCAAGGGAGAAGAAAAAAGCAGAGAGCAGTTGGGCAGCAGCAACTTTTTTTTGTTTGTTTTTTTTTCTGAGTTGGAGTCTCACTCTGTCGCCCAGACTGGAGTGCAGTGGCCGCTCCCGGCCACCGCAGCCTCGACCTGCTGGGCTCCGGCGATCCTTCCGCCTCAGCCTTCCAAGTAGCTGGAATTACAGGCGCGCGCTACCACGCCTGGCTCATTTTTTGATTTATTGTAGAGATGAGGTCTCGCTTGCTGAGGCGGGTCTCAAACCCGCGGGCTCAGGCAATCCACTCACCTCAGCCTCCCAAAGGCGCGGGATTACAGGCTGAGCCACCGAGCCCGGCTTAATTTAATTTTTAATATGTGGGGGCTTATGCCTGCCATACTGCCATTAAAAGGCTGCTTTGTTTTTTAGGTTTTTTGATTGTTTATATGGTCTGCAAACTCTGTGCTTGTCTGTGCTTTTGTGATGTGTGGAACTGTTCTTTCATTTCTGTGCTTAGAACTTTCTTAAGCATCTCCTGAAGGACTGATCTGCAAGTGGCATATTATCTTAGAGATTTTATGCCTGGGAAGTATTTTAATTCTCCTTCATTAACAAAGCTTTTTTAGCTTGACAGGATAGAAAATTATTGGGTGAAATTTCTTTTCTTTAAGCATGTTAAACACAGTACCCCAGTCCTTTCTGATTTAAAGGTTTTCTGCCAAGTCTGCTGCAATTCTGATGGGACTTCCATGATGGGTGGTCTGTTACTTATCTCTGGTTATCTTTAGGATATTTTTTGTCTTTCGTGCTCACCTTGTAGAGATGGTTATATGCCTTGGGGATGATCTTCTCTTGTAATACATTGCAGGAGTTCTCTGAATGGCTTGTGTCTGCATGGCCACCTTTCAAGCAAGGTAGAAAACATTTTCTTGGATGATATCTTGGAAGGATTGTTCTAGAGTGTTCTGAATTTACCCTTATCTCTCAGATATGCCAATCAAACATAGATCTGGTCTCTTTACATGATCCCAGATTTCTCATAGGTATTGTTCTTTCATTCTAAGCTTGTTCTCCATGTTTTTTTTTAGGCTAGGTTAATTCAGTATTTCGATACTCAAGCTCTGAGATTCTTCTGCTTGTTAAGGTTTGCTATTGTGTTTTGAAATTTGTGGAAATAATTTTTCATTTCCAGAGGTTAAAATTTGTTCTTTATTGTAATGGCCAGCTCAACTTTTACTTCCTGCCCTGTTTCCATGACCTGGATGATCTGTATGTCCACCTCCTCATAGATTCCATTGAGTGTCTTTGACATCCATAGTTGAAATTCTGTGTCTGTCATCAGGGACTGGTTGTTCTGGATAGGGTTCATTGCTTGAGATATGGGAAGCTCTTTTGTTTTTGGGGGGGATTTTTTTTTTCTTTTTTTTTTGAGTTGGAGTCTCACTCTGTCACCCAGACTGGAGTGCAGTGGCCACTCCCGGCCATCGCAGCCTCGACCTGCTGGGCTCCGGCGATCCTTCTGCCTCAGCCTTCCAAGTAGCTGGAACTACAGGCACGTGCTACCATGCCCGGCTAATTTTTTGATTTATTGTAGAGATGAGGTCTCACCAAGTTGCCCAGGCGGGTCTCGAACCCACAGGTTCAGGCAATCCATTCACCTTGGCCTCCCAAAGCGCAGGATTGCAGGCTGAGCTTGTGTGTATTGACTAATTAATATTTTGCCAAGTTTTTTTGTTTGTTTGTTTTCTTTTGCTGTTTCTTGCTGATGACAGACTTTTTTTATTTTTTGTTTTGTTGCTTATCAATTAGTTAAGGTTATCATTGTTGGGGGTGGCTTTTATTTTTTATTTCTTTCATTTTCTTTTTTTTTTTTTTTTTTTTGGCCTGTGGAATGAGGTACAGCAGTAGAAAGAAAAGTTGTGATCTCAGGGGAAGCCATCTAAAACTGCTTCACCAGTGCAGTCTGGTAGAAACAAGATGACACTTTTCTTATATTTAAGAGGTCTTCTGCCCCATCTGTAACAGGTGACAAGGGTCCTGTCTCAAGCTTCAGGTCCACCTCCCCAGACTAATTTTCTTTTCAACAGTATTAGCTAGGTGGGGTCTTGTAATACTATTCTGGCTTACGTGTTCTTGGGGGTGTGGAGAGACATCCTCCTTCCTGGGCAGAAATCACCTCTTTTGCCCAAGGATAGGAGAAAATTAGTGGGGGCTTATTATTTCTTCCTCTGTCTGTAGGTGGGTGGAGCCACTGCCACTGCACTATGCAGAGGCACCTCACCTCTTAGATCCTGCCCTGTCCAAAGAGAGTCTCTTTGTCCACCAAGGTGACCCTTTGAGGTCAAACTTCTTCTGCAGCCCAGACTTAGGGCCACAATGACCGCTGATGCCTGCAGAAACTTCTCTGTATTGGTTGTATCCCTGCTCTGTGGTGGGGAGTTAGAAATTGGAGTGCATCCTCATTACACAGACAACTCCTTCAGGGTGTTTCTCACTGAAGTCCTCTACAAGAGATCGATAGTTGCAGCACAGGACTCCTGGGGATAAGGGCTCCCCAGGTTCCACTTGAGACTTACCAGTGTCTGTCTCCAATTAGGGAAGCCTTCTGTTCCTGCGTGGTGCAAGAAGGTGTGGTGAGAGGGAGTTCTTGGACTATTTCAGCTCCTTGGCTGAGATTGCAGAGGTTTACATGAGGTGTGTAGAGAAAAAGAGGCTGTTGATTTCACTCACCCCTTCTGTCCCCAATGGCACTCTCCTGTTCTCAATTGGGCTGCTTCTAGGAGTGTCTGGGACTTGTAACTGTTCATCTTTTGTCTACAAGCAAACATCTGATAGACATCAATTTAGATTTTCAGCTCAACTGAAAGCCCTAGGTATGCTCCTCCATATAGGTTCCTTTGCAGAGAGCTGCAAATGTGCGATATTTTCAGTTGGTCACCTTGGCCCTCTCTACTTCCCTATCAGCTTTAAATTTGCAGGATTCTCCTGAGGCCATGCTTTCAGACTAATTGCAATATTAGTTTTAAAATGGCAAAAAAAACCTTCCTTCATTTTCCAAATGTGAATTTTGGTTTTATGATATTCAGATGCGATTCTTGCCATTCCCTAAAACTTTTATTTTTCTTTTCTTCTGTTTTCTTTTTTTGAGTAGGAATCTCACTGTCGCCCAGGTTGGAGTGCAGTGGCACACTCACGGCCACCGCAGCCTCAACCTGCTGTGCTTAGGTGAGACTTCTGTCTCAGTTTTTCAAGTAGCTGGAACTACAGGCGTGTACCACAACACCCGGCTAATTTTTTAATTTATTGTAGAGACGAGGTCTCACTAACTTGCCTAGGCTGTTCTCAAACCCCTGAGCTCAGGCAATTCTCTTGCTTCCACCTCCCAAAATGCAGGAATTACAAGCATGAGCCACCACTCCCAGCTTACTTTCCTTCAAAAATAAAATAAATTTTTAAATTTTTAATTTTGTCTTTAAAAATTATAATTCAATGAGACAAGATTCTCTCTTTTCACTGTCATAGCAAGCTAATTATATTGTGTCTTAATGTATAATTAAATGCATAAGGTAATTAGATAAATAATAAATAATATAATATTTAATGTATAATTAAATATATTTACTGTATAATCTCAAGGATGTGTTTAAAATTCATGTTCAAATGGCTGGGCAGGGTGGCTCACACCTGCAATCCCAGCACTTTAGCAGGCAAAGACAGCAAGATTTCTTGAGCCCAGGAAATTAAGACCAGCCTGGACAACATAGTAAGACACTGTCTCTTAAAAAAAAAAAAAGGCAGGCACAGTGATACACACTTGTAGTCCCTGCTGCTCAGAAGGCTGAGGTGGAAGGACCTCCTGAGCCTGAGATGTGGAGGCTGCAGTAAGCCATGATTGTGTCACCTCACTTCACGCTGGGTAACAGAGTGATACTCTGACTCACAAAAAAATATTATATATATATACATACATATATATGTATATATATAATAAATATTTATATAATAAAGCAATATATAATATGATTATGTGAATATATAAAATAAAATTTTATATATAATAAATAAATATATATATTTATTTCAGCAGGACCATTAGTTCGAGAGAAACCGCTCTATAATTCCTGACACCAAGTATCATCTTATTTTTTAATCTCTTTACAGATAGAGTCAGTGTATTACTTTGCCATGAATTTTGAGTTGTTTTTGTAGTTTTTATTTTTAAAATGTTGTTTTCATTTTATATATATTTTCTAATTTATAACAGTATTCTTTTAGAATCCTTTTTTATTCTGTGATGGCAGTGGTAATGTCACCCCCTTTTTATTTGATTTTAGTAATTGCAGTCACTGTTTTTCCTGTACAGACTTATTAAAGGTTTATTGGTCAGTTTTGTGAAGCTATCTTTTTAAAATTTGGTTTTCTTGATTTTTCTGTGTTTGTTTGTTTTGAAGTATTACTTATTTAATTTTTGCCCTCTCTAATCTTTATTACTTTCTCTATTTTGGTTGCTTTTGGCTTAGTGTGCTATCTTTTTCTTACTTTCTTAAGGTATAAAATTAAATCACAGATGAGAAATCCTTAATGTTTTTTCTGTAGTGGTAACATTTGAGTACTTTCTCCTACCGAATTGTGTGTCAGTTCTTCCCATGATTTTTGTATGTTCATATGTTTTCATAACAGTAGTAAAAGGTTTTATCCTTTCACTTTCAGACGTAGGACTTTATTAAGCATTTTTTTGATGTCCAGTCTAGTGGTGATGAATTTCCACTTTTTGTTTGTTTGAGAAAGACTTCATTTCTTTTTTCATTTTAAAGAATAGCTTTGCTGAGTATAATATTCTTGGTTGGTAGGGTTTTTTTTCCTTCTTTCTTTTAGCTCTTTGAATATGTCATCCCATTCTTTCCTGGCCTGTGAGATTTCTGTTGAGAAATCTGCTGTTAATACAAGTTTCCCTTGTATGTAAGTTGACATGTGTTGCTTGCTGTTTTTAGAATTATCTCTTTGTTTTTAACTTTTGACAGTTTGACTATAATGTGACTTAGAGAAGACCTTTTGGGGTTGACTCTGTTTGGTATATTACAGTTTTCTGTATTTGGATGTCTATAACACTTGCAGGACTTGAAACGTTTTTCAGCTATTATTTAGATAGAAGATCCTTCTTTTAAATATTGTTTATATCTATAACATTCCCCCTAAAAACTATATTTTTCAGCTGCATCTCTTATGGTTTGTAAAGTGTATTGGCATTCTCATTCAACTCAAAATGGATAATTTAATTTATACATGTCTTTCTGTTATCTATTTTTAATATAATCAAATTGTGGTCAGTGAATAATCATAAAATATTATTATTTTAAATATTTTGTATTATTTGTATGATTTCAAAAAATTTCAGTTTATTGAGCCTTGTTTTATGGGCTACCATGTTCTCTTCTTGAAAATCTTCCATATAATACTTGAAAAGAATATGTGTATTCTACTATTGTACAGTGGCAACTTATGTAGACATCTGTTAGGTTTATCATATTTTAGATTTACAGTGTTATTCACATTTTAGTTTTATGGTGTTGGTCTTGATGGACTGACCCTATTGCTATTATAAAATGTCCTTCCTTAACTCTAATAACATTTTTTTGTATTAAAGTCTATTTTTTAATATAACTATAGTCACTCCAGTTTTTGCTTGGTACTTGTTAGTATAAAATACTTTTTTCCAAACTTTTACCTTCAACCTACTATGTCAAAATATAAAGGCTTTTTGTGTGTGTATGTAAACTGGAGATAGTTGGTTCATTTTAGTTAATTCTATCATCATCTGAATTCAGAATTTAGTTCATTTATGTTTACTGCAATTCCTGATAAGGCAGGGTTAATGTGTAACATTTTATTTGTTTTTTATAGGTTTTATGAGTTTTTTTGTTCCTCTATTATTCCCTTTTGTCTTAAATAGCTGTTTTCTAGTATACCATTTTAATTGCCTTGTTTCTTTTAATATATATGTCTGCCATATTTTCTTAATGATCATTCTTGGTAATATAATTAACATCTTAACTTTAAAAAATTTATTTATGATTAATACTAACTTGTTTTCTGTATTATGCCACAAAAATTTTGCTCCAAGATGGCTCCCTTATCCCTCCTGTATTGTACTATTATTGTCATAGAAATTGCATCTTTACACACTATAACCCCCTCAACATGGCTGTATAATCACTGCATTATGCAGTTGTCTATTGAATCAGATGACATATGTGTTACAAATAAAAATGCATTTATACTTTGCTACATATATATATATATATATATATATATACATACATATATGTAGTTATCTTTCCAAGTGGTATTTAACTCTTTATCTGGATTCAAGTTATTATTTGGCCTTTCATTTTAGCTAGAGAACAGCTTTAATATTTCTTATGGGGTAGATGTCTCAGTGAATTATCTTACTTTTTGCTTTCCTGAAAATGTTTTACTTTCTCCTTTATTTTTAAAGATTAGATTTATTAGACATAGAATTATTGAATGACAGAGGAAGTTTTTTTTCAGCATGTCTAGTTCATTCCAGTAGCTTCTGGCCTCTATGTCTTTTGATGGGATGTTCATTGGCAATCTAGAACTCCTGGTACCTGAGGAGTCATTTATCTCTAGCAACTTTCAAGATGTTCTCTTTGTCTTTGACTTTTTTTGGTTTGACTATTCTACATATAGTTGTGGATCTCTGAGCTTTTGCTATTGAGAGTTGACTTCTTGCATGTGTAAATTATTATTTAAAAATAAATTTCAGAAGTTTTCAGCCATTTTCAGCCAATATTTCTTCAAATGTCTGACTATTCTTCAAATATCTGCACATTTCTGCCTATTTTTCTTTCTACTCTCCTCTGAGATTCCCACCATGCATATATTGGTGTTCACATTGGCCACTGAAACTCTGCTAATTTTTCTTCATATATATTTTTTTTGTGTATCTCTGACTGGATAATTTACATTAACTTCTTTTTCAGATTGTTTATTCTTCTGATAGCTTAAATATGCTTTTGATCTCTAGTTGTAAATTTTACTCTTCAGCTATTATATTTTACAATTCCAGATTGTTTATTAAATTTTTGAAAATATTCTCTATTATTTAGTGAAATTCTTTGGTAATATATTTTTCTCATACTTTTCTTTAAAGTATTACACAAAATTTTTATTTTTTACTTTTAACATATTAATGACATTTTATTTAAAATGTTTTCTAGTAAGACCAACATCTGAACTTTCTCAAAGAGTTTTGGGGCAATTTCTTTTTTCTCTGTGCATGCAGTATGCCTCAATATTTCATTGCATTTTTAATAACATTTTGTTGAAAAAATGACATTTCAAACAATATAATGGGAAACTCTGGAAATAAGAGATCCACTGTAGGGTTTATTGTATTTGTTTGTTTTTGTTGTGTTGTTGCTCTTATTGTTTCTGTTGCTTGTGATACAGCAGCTGCTGCTTTTTTTAAAAATTAATTTTCTAAAATAAATCTGTAAAGTTTATATTATTTGTCATGCATAGCTCCTGAACTGGTTGTTGAGTTAGCTTAGTGGTTAATTGATTATTGCATAAAAATTTCTTTAAATACCTCAAACCAATTAGGTACTCATATTTTTACAGGTGGCCTCATATGCATTTCAAGCATGACTCAATTAGCTACTAGTCTACCACTGTCTCATTAATCATTTCTTGCTTATTCAGATAATTAGCCAGAGGTATGAGTTTAGAACTTATTCATTTCCTTATTTGCCATATTCTCTCCTCTGTCCATGAGTGAGACCTTCTAAATATGCAGGAGTATTTTGGAGTGTTGCAAAGGCCTCTATGGACATCTAATTCCTAGACCTTCTTTTAGCTTTTTTGGCCAGCTTATTCTTTGATCTAATAGTATCACAACCTCAGGCAGCTGAAAAGTTAAATAATTCTCTCTGATTATTGTAGCAGATTCTTGTGGGGATAGGACTTTTCCTACTGAGAGAATTCTAAGTCAGGTCAAATAAAAACAATCCCATAAATGGGAATTTTCCAAAAGTTTTCAAATAGGTCAAATAGATAAAATTGTCTGGGTATATGGATTTTGGAAAACTCCAAACCCAGGCAGTCCTCTTCAGTGACTTATTTTCACAATATTATGGTTTTAGTATGCTGTATAAAGCTATGTCATAGTTGGATGTGGGGCAAGAGGGTTAGGGGATGGTAAAATGGCACAAAGCTTGCTATTCTTACAGAGATCTGCTATTGTTCCTGAATAAATGCTTGTATTATTGGCAAAAGATTTTGGTTAATTTCTAAAATTATGAAATCTTTTCCAAATGTTGCCTATATTCTATGTTGCTTTAATGAAAGGGAACATCTTCAGATCTTTATTCTGCCATTATGAAAGTATGACCATAAATTTTGAGCCATATATTTCTTCTTTGTCCTGACTGGCAGATAATTTTGGCATCTGATAGGATTGTGGTTTTTACAGCTTCTGTCCACTAATATTTCATTACTCATATATATTGCAGATATTCTGCTTTGTGCATGTACAGCAAATTCCTCACCTGTTTCATCTATAAGGTCTAAATTCTGTAAGCTATTGTCATTAAGGAACTTAATTATAATACAAAAATGTGTTACTTAATCTAATTTTCAAATACTGCGTAATAACCTACTATTATATTTTCTTATGATAATGAAAAATTACATAATTGCTTAAAATCTATAAAAATTTTACATTTTAAAATATGATTTTTTAATACATTTGTAAAAAAATTAGAAAACTATAAAATTGAGTTAATCTGAATTTTCAAACTATTTGAATATTTTTCTCAACTAGGAATATTTGAAGATTAACATATTGCTCCCACATTTTCTAAAAAATAACTTTTGAAGATGAAATCTGATTTTATTTGCAATGCTCTCTACTATCAGTTATGGGATTTTGCTATAGATGAATAATTATTGGAGTCACATATATGTCTATTTATATTTTAAATATGTTAAGGGTATTATACAATCATTATGAAGTGACAATTACATAAAAAGTCTTGATATTTAAAAATTTTAACAAATTGTAGCAGATGTAAACTTTTGATACAATTGCAAGTTTAATATTTTTAACCCATAATTACAGTGTTTGTGTTTGTGTTTGATCTGAAGGGATCAAATACACATGCATGCTATCTCATCCTCTCAGAGAGATAAGAAAAAAAATGACAACAAATTATAACTAGTGTGAACTGCTAAACACATGAAGGAAAAATATTGTAGCATCATTTATTTCCCAGTTAATTGCTTGAGTTTCCACCTGTCCCATTAACAGAAAATATGACATCTCCCTCTTGGGCTATAAACTCTTCAAAGTATCTCAAGAATGCCAGAGATACTTTGTTCAGAGAACTGTTAGAGTCTCATTTTAACTCTCAGTGAAAAGAAAACAGAAATTTCATGTGTATAACTCCATGCCTTTTGAAAAAGAACCATGGAATCATATTATTTTATTTTATTTTTTTCAATTGTGAACATTTTAATAAGAAATATAAAAGCAAAGGGAATAACATAATGGACAGCTGAATACTCATAACTGTTTTAACAATCATCAACAGTGAGCCATGATTTTTATCATCCATCTCCCTCTTTTTAAAGGAGGTGGGAGGCTAGAGTACTTTATAGTAAATCCAAGGTGACAAATAATTTCACTGTAAAAATGTCTCATTAAATAATTACTTTTAAATAATGTAATACTGGTATCACATTCAATAAAATTAAAATTAAGATGGGCTCGGTGGCTCAGCCTGTAATCCCGTGCTTTGGGAGGCTGAGGTGAGTGGATTGCTTGAGCCCGCGGGTTCGAGACCCGCCTGGGCAACTTGGTGAGACCTCATCTCTACAATAAATCAAAAATTAGCCGGGCGTGGTAGTGCACGCCTGTAGTTCCAACTACTTGGAAGGCTGAGGCGAAGGATCGCTGGAGCCCAGCAAGTCGAGGCTGCAGTGGCCAGGAGCGGGCGACAGATTGAGACTCCAACTCAAAAAAAACTCAAAAATTAAAATTAACTTAATATAACGTTTGCCTGCTCAGTTTCAATATTTCTCAGATTGACTAAGAAAAGTTTCTTATTTTATTTTAACCAAGTTTATTTTAACCAAGATTCCAATGAGTTGTGCATATTACTATTATTGTTTTATGCTAAATCATAACAAAATACTGGAGACTGATCTAAAGCAATCTAGCAGAGTTATACAACTAACAACCGTGATATGAGCTGACATCATGAGCTATGAATTTATTGGTCATCTAGTAACTCACAAGTCAATAATCATGATCCTTTTGCTGTCTTGGACCTCATTCCACGTCTTTAGCAACTTTCCTTTTTCACTGACCAGGCACTAAGGATATAATTATACCCTTTTGTCTCAATGCAATGTGCTACTCATCCTATGTTTATCCTTCCGTATACTTACACATCACTCAAGAAAGATTTTGCAAGTGATTCCGAAGCATCTCATACTGTATCTAGATTTAGAGACATTAAATAACTTGATATTTATTGACATAATATAATAAGCATTTACTTAGTTCATTGAGTGTTAACTGGTGTTGGGCTAAACTGGGCATCTCTTTTGCTGGTTTTGTCCAGGAAATGTGTCTATATTACTCCATTCATCTGGGCACCTTTGCTTTTTGAGTTTGGCTAGCCAGTAGTCAAGGTGATAAGGAAAAATGAGGCTTTTTTTTTCTCATGAGTATATCTTTCATTATACTTCTTTACATAGTGGCAGGTGAAAGAGTTCCAATAGCAGCAAGAGAAAGAAATTTCCATTGTGCGAACCTTTTTTATTATTCAGCTTGCATCATATTAGCTATTATCCTATTGGCCCAAACAAGTCACATGACCTAGCCCAGACACTATGTGGTATGGAACTTCGTAAAAACGTGAGATAGGGTAATGAAAATGGAGAATGTTACTCCCATAGTTTACCACATATCTCTACCCTTCCATGGAACTGAAGTTTATGATACATTTTGGGGACCTTCTTCACCAGAGAGAAGAAAAACAATTCCACAAATTTAATCTCAAATTAACCATTCTTCTGTAAAATAACCTGATTTAGATATAACTTTTATTTTTAAAATTATATATATATAAATTTTTAAAAAATATATTATATATATTAATTATATATATATGTGTGTATATATATATATATATATATTTTTTTTTTTGTCAAGGTCTCACTTTGTCACCCATACTGGAGTGCAGTGGCCTGATCACTGCTCACTGCAGCCTGGAACTCCTGGGCTCAAGTGATTCTCTCATCTCAGCTTCCTGAGTAGCCATGACTACAGGCATGTGCCATCATGCCCAGCTAATTTTTTGACCTTTTTTAATGAAGAAGATATCTCACTATATTTCTCAGGTTAATAATAATCTTATATTTATATCACTAAGAATTTACCTGAACTTGTAATTAAGCTTCAGTGATAAATCCCTTTTATGGTGTGGCTTGATTTTCTTTAAATGAAATGAAATTATATCTGTCTAGTCTTTAAAAATGGCATTTTCAATTGCATCATCTCCACTAGATAACAACACGACTCACATCTGACAGACCAGTCTTTCAATATACTATGGCAGAAAATGACAATGAAGCCCTGGGAGACTGATGCATTTTCAATAATTCAGGTATTATTATTATTTTTTCCTTTATAGCTGCCTTTTCCCCCTACAGGGGAGAAGTTTAAAGCTTTCATTGTGGGAGAAAAGCTATTTAGCTGGTTTTTTTTTAATGGATATTTCTTCAAACTTGAAAAGTTTTATGTCACTTTCAAGCACATTATTAAGAGAGGCAGAGCCAGATCAGATTCAAACTTTCCTTTCTCACAGACAAATCTTCTGCAATTGAAAACGCTAGGGTGACAAAAGGAGCTGCCGTGCAAGAATAAACTGTTCTAAGAAGACCCAACTGCCCCCATCACTCTGATGTTACCTTTGCTATTTCTTGGGTGTTGCACATAGATTAGATATAAATACTACAATTAAATTGAAAACTAATAGCACCACAGGAAAAAATGACCACCCAATATTAATTTTTTCGACACATCCTTGTCAATTGTTTGTGAGAATCTAATGTTACCTACCAAGTGCTGGTGTTTATGAAGGCTGTCATACCTGCTATAACATAAGCTGAATGGCATTATAAACTTAGGGAATTTAATATCTTATGAAAGATGTAACAGAAAAATTAGAAAGAGTAACTCGGCATGGGCTATTGATCTTCTCTTCTCTGTTTGGCCTTAGGTATTATTAATACTTGTATCTATCTCTCTGTATCCTATAGGATTATATTAGCTTGCAGAGATTTATAGCTATAAGAAAGCTGACCAGCAATTGAAAGAAAAAAATAGTGTTTCATCAATGATTCAGCTCTTATTCTTCCTGACAACATTAGTTATTCTTCTGAGGCACTGTAAAAATAAAATACAATCATTAGAAATATTTTGAAAAAAACAAAAAATTGGTTTACAAAAGTAATAGTAACATATCTTTCAAAAGTAAAGCTTAAATGATGTAAATGAGAAAGCATATAGCCAAAGTGTTTGAAATATATTTGATTCTTTTCTGAAATCTAACAGCTTTAATTTAACAGTTATATTTGAAAAGATAATTTTAGGCAAAGAGTTGCACAAGGATAGTAAAGTTTCTGTATGCCCTCCATCCATCCAGCTATCCCTTTCTTAATATCTTTTCTAGCCATATAATATTTGTCAAAACTATAAAATTAACCATTTATCAACACTACTAATGAAAATACATAATTTTGAAGGGTTTCACCAGATTTTTTGGTAAATGGTATTTTTCTGTTTTAGAATCCCACATAATATTTAATTTTCATTTTTTCTCAGAATCCTATAGTCTGTGATAGTTCTTTATCTTTTATTTTTTTTAAATTACCCTAACATTTTTGGAGAGAAGCAGTCAGTTATTTTACAGAGTGTTGCCCAGTTTGGATTTGCCTGATATTTTTTATATTAAGGTTAGATATTATTGAGAGGGATATCAAAAAGGTGACATGTCCTTTTCAGCGCCTCATATCATGGGGTGTTATTATATTGATCACTGGCTAAAACAGTGTTTGCAATAATTAGGCACCATAAATTTACTATTATTCTTGTTATAATTACTAAATATTTGAAAAACAAATGTACAGTCTATACATATATCTTGTTTCTGTTAAAAATTTCCCATTAACTTTAGTTCTATCTGTCATTCTTGTAGGCAGCAATTATTAATGGAGTTTTCTAAAGGTGATTTTCTATTTCACTCATTTTTTCTATATTTGTTATTTGGAAAATTTTTGTAAGAAAGAACTGTGCCTTTCCCTGTTTATTTATTTGGCTATTTAGATAGGTCAATATATAGTTATGGATATTTATTTTTGATGGGGGATTATAACTTAATACTACCCTTACTCATTGTGTGACAACTCGTTATGACTTTGGTCATTGGGACTTATTTCAGTTTGACACCTGTGCTTTTTTGATATTTTCCATACTTTATAATTTTATATATCACTTATTTTCTGGCAGCACAAGATGCTTTAGACTCATATTATATCTGGCCTAGTCTTGGAATCAACCAGTTTTCCAAGATCATTGTGTTCTTTTATTGAAGAAAACTTTAGAAACCAAAATCAAGGCATTTGGTAGGTGTACTGCTACTTGATTTTATA
Organism: Tarsius wallacei; assembly: GCA_963574415.1. NCBI lineage: Eukaryota > Metazoa > Chordata > Mammalia > Primates > Tarsiidae > Tarsius > Tarsius wallacei. The sequence goes on along the minus strand of CAUYQG010147831.1, from coordinate 8,426 downwards.
CTTTCCAGTTTTTCTCAGTGAATAGGTGATCATAGTGATAACCATTTCAGACTTCTGACCTATAGAACTGTAAGATAATGAATTTTTAAAACTCTTAAGACACTAATTTTGCAATGATTTGTTATAGGAGCAATAGAAAACAAATATTGTACCACATAGGATTACATCTTGACAGACTTCTCCTCTCCTACTGCTAAATTCTTCTAACCATTCATCTATTTTCTACTCTAAAATAGCACCTTTTACAGAATGTCATGTAAACAATATATAGCCTTTTGGCTTGCATTTCACTTAGAAAAATGAATTTCAGATTCATTCATTTTTGTTGCATGAATCAACAGTTTATTTTTATTGTTAAATAGTACCTCATTTTATGGGCATCACAAATTTGTATTCCAGTTGAAGTATATACCTATTATAATTATTTCTGGTAATAAAAAAATAAACCTGCTAGAAACATTCACATACAGCATTTTGTGTGTTTATTAGTTTTTATTTCTCTTCAGCACATACTTAGGAGTGAGATTTCTGGGTCATACAGTTAGTGAATGTTTAATTTGATAAGATATTTTCAGTTTTACAAAATTACTATAACATTTAGCATACCCACAATGTATGAGAATTCCAACTGCTTGTCATCTTTATCAGCATTTCTTATTGGCACATTCATTTTTAAATGCATTTTAACAGATACATAGTGGTAATGCTTCAGGTGTTTTGAAATCCATTGTTCCCTTTAACTAGCAACCTCAGGTTCTTGTTCCATGATCAAGATTAAGGAACGCGGAGACCAAATGGAAGAACGAAAGGAGTTTATTAAGTAACAAAGCTCTGCAGAAAAAGAGAGAGGGTCCAAAATGTGTAATCAGTGCTAGGAGTTTGTTTATGGTTTTTATCTTATCTTTTCTGGCAGCATTTCTCTCATTTAAGTATCATCCACTTCTTACTTCCTAAGACCCAAGTTTTATTTTGCATGTGGGTCCTTGGCCAAGGTTACTCCATCTTGAAAAGTACCCATAAGTACCACAGAAAAGCCCATGGAGGGCGGTAATACCACAATTCAAATGCTATGTTAATGTTATTATAATAAACCAAGATCAAGTTAGGACATTTAGTTAAGTTACTGAGTCTGCGTTTAAGCAGCAAAAAAATCCCTTTTAGCAGTACATTCTGATTTAAGAGGATACGTTTAAGCACATTAACCATATTTTCAGTCAATAATTACATAATGGAGTCGTGCAAGGGTGTTTCCGTAGGTGTTGTCTCCTTGAGACCTTTCCTTTCTGTCTAACCAGATTCTATCTCCTCTCTCAGTAATTCCTTAGCTCATTTGGTTTCATATTTGCATTTTTTAGCATATTTCAAATGCCTTACTTTCATCTGTATTTATGTTTTGGCAAAATGTCTATTCAGATATTTTACCGATGTTTTCATTTTTTTTAATTTTGCAGTTTTGTGAGTTTTTTGTGTATTTTAATTTGCAAATATTTTCTCTCAGTCTATGATTTAAAAAATCTTATTAACAATATGTTTTATCAAGCAAACCTTTTAAATTTTATTAAATCTAGTTTTTCAATGTTTTCTTTAATAGATTGTCCTTTTCTGTGTTGCAGTGAAAAACTCATCAATAAACCAAGGCCATACAAATTTTATTTTAAAAATTTTATAGTTTTACATTTTACATTTAAGCTTGTTATCTTTGTTCATTTTTGTTTAGATGAGATACAAAGTCATTGTTCATTCATTATTTTGAATTTGGATTAATTTGTCACCTTTTTGTTTGAAAGACTATCCTTTTTCTCCATTGAAATTTTTTTTTTTTTGCACCACTGTCAGTCATTAATCATCTATATTTTTTTTAGTTTAGTTCTAGGTGCATTATACTCTTGCATTAATCTTTGCATTTATGTTTTGTCAATGTTGCACTATCTCCATCATTGTATTTTTGTCATCTTACTGAGTATCTTCCAGCTTTATTTTTTTAATTTTCCAAATTGTTTTGGCTATTCTAGTTCTTCCGCAATTTTATGGAGATTTTAGAAAGTATTTACCAATATTTAAAAAGTGCCTGCCTGATTATATTGCAAGCATGGCTATTGCAATGAATCTATAAATCAAATTGGAAATTTTTTTTTTCCTTTTTTTTTTTATTGTGATATTGAGGGGTACATTTAAGGGTTAGGTACACAAATATGTCTCATTCAAGCACCCTTGTTTGTAAGAAGTGTCCCCCCATCTTAACAACACTGGTTTTGCAATCCATGGAATACTATAGCACACATAGCAAATAAACCACTTATTTAGATTTTTTAAAATTTCAGAGTGTTTTTGAGTTTTATGCACATATATCTTGCATATATTTTTTTGAATTCATACATACATATTTTATTTTTGGTGTCATATAAAGTGGCACTTTTTAAAAAAAACAGTATTCTAATTCTTTACTGCTAGTATACAAAAAAAGGAAACACAATTGATATTTGGGACAACCACAAGATGACTGAACAGGAAGTTCTAGTCATACCAGTTCAACAACAATACAGACTAATTCCATTTGTGTGGAGGGAAAAAAACTGAGACATTTCTTCACTCAGGCTAGTATGAAATAAGCCTCATCAAAACTGTTAGAACTTTTGTTACCCTCACACCATATTCTCCTCCTCTAATGCAGTGCCACAAGTTTGTCAGGCAACTCCCAGCTCCTATATTCTCCCTATGGAGGGAAACCAAAGACTGTACTCTACATTCTATATTCTGTAATAGAAGGAGTTAAGGGACTGGATTCTGTTTCATCTGATACAAAGTACTGATAGGAATCTGCACACTCTAGATGCCTAAGGGTGACTGAGAAGAAGAAAAATAATATATATATATATATATATATATATATAAAAAGAAAGAAAAAAAAATAAGAAGTAGACTCTGTACCTACAGACAAGTGGTACAGAGAATGAAAAATACAGCTCAGAACCTTCAAGAGAAAAGTGAAGTATGTGCCCAGTGTTTTGCTTAGGAGGACTGCCCAAGAAGCTAATTTCTGTCTATCCCAACCAAGGCTACTGGTTGAAATTTGTCATATTCTAAATGCCTCGGATCCACTGAAAACAAAAAAGAGCTATGTGGTGTGCTACTGCTTAAGAGGACCCACATTACAGCTGACAGTGAGCAAAAGATTACAAGCGTCCAAAAAAATTATTTTAAGTAGAAAATATCTTCAATTAGAAATCTATATGCACAAGTCTGGAGAAGACATATTCACAAAATGACTTAAGAGACCCTTAGAATCTCAAGTTGGGCTGATTGGTAAAGATCTTTCCTTGTTCAAGTTAGTCCATAAAAATGGGGTAAGTAGGTTATTTTTTCATATGCACAAATATGAAAAAAAGCACAAATAGGAACAAAACAACGCATATAGAGAAACAGGAAAAAATAATCCAATGAGGAGAAAAAAATAATATTCAGAAACTGACACTAAAGAGAGGCAAATTAATCAACTGATAAAAATTCACAATAAACATTATAAAATGCACAGTGAGCTCAGGAAAATGATGCATAAACAAAATAAGAATAAAAAAAAAGACTGAAAATATAAAAAGTAAAAAAATAAATTTGAAGCTGAAGAATGCTACAGCCAAACAAACAAAAACCCACTGGAATGAGTCAACAGCAGACTTGCTTAAGCAGAGGAAATAATCAATAAATTCAAAGAAGTAATTTAAATTATTCAGTAAAGGAAGCAAAAAGAAAAAGATTTTTTTTAATTTGAAAAAAAATTCAAAATATTTTTGAGACATCATCAAGTGAATTCATAAAGCATTATAAAAGTTTAAACAGGAGAATAAAGGAAAAAGGATACACAAATTTTTTAAAGAAATAATGGCCAATACATTCTCATATCTTGGAGAAAAAAGTAGACATCGGATTCAAGAAGCTCAACAGATCCTACGTAAGATCTACCCAAAGAAGTCCATTATAATGAAAAAGCAAGTCAAATAGGCAAAGTCATGGACAAAGAGAATTTTGATAGCAGTAAGAGAAAATAAATTTATTAGGTTCACAGAGTGGGGTGGGGTCCCAGTAAGGCTACCAGTGCATTTATCAGCAGAAACCTTGTAGACTACAAGGAAGAATAATATAATCAAAATACAGAGAGAAAGAAACACACACACACACACACACACACACACACACTTCTAACTAAAAATATTTTAGCCAGCAAAAGAGTTTTTCAGAAATTAAAGAGAAACAAAGACTTTTCCAAAATGACAAAATCTTAGGGAGTATATCACCACTAGACCTGTCTTAAAAGAAACTAAAGAAAATTTTCCAAGATATGATAAAAAGATGTTAAACAACTGCATAAAAAGATATAAAAGTCTATAGGTTTCTGAATAAAGTAAATATATAGACAGGTACAAAATATTATAATACTGATGAGTAGTGCATATATCACTTTAAATTCTGATAGAGGTTAAAAGACAAAAGCATAAAAATAACTATAGCAATAAAAATTAATGAATGGATATAAGACATAAAAATATGTAATTTGTGACATCAGCATAAATTGTGCATGGGGGAACGATGAATTTTATACTTACAGCTTTATATAAATTGGTATAATTGTTAGATAATTAATATAAGCTCCATAATAATCACAAAGAAGGTACTTACAGAAGATACACACAAAAAAATGAGAAAGGAATCAAAGCATGTTATTACAAAAATAAGTAAAATATAAAAGAAAATAAATAATATAGCAAAAAAAGTAAAAAGGGAAAAAAGAGCTACAAGATAGAAAACAGTTAACAAAATGACAATAGTGACTCCTCCCCTGCGATTATTTTCTTTGTGTAAATATACTAAACTTCATTAAAAGATTAGAGTAGATGAATTGATGAAAACAAGCAAACAAGTTCCAACTATAATTTTGTCTACAAGAGTGTCATTTTAGATTTAATAACACACTTAAGCAGAAAATTAAAAAACGGAAAAAGGTATGCCATAGAAAAGATAAACAAAAGAAAGCAGGGTTGGTTTATACTTATATAGCCATATGCCGCATAACAATGTGTCAGTAATGGCTGGATGTTCTAAAACATTTCAATGAAGTTGAAAAATTTCTGTTGCTTGCTGTCATTGTAGTATTATAATGACATAACACAATGCATTATTCATTGTTTGTGGTGATGGTGGTATAAACAAATCTATTGTGCTATCAGTCACATAAAGGTTTAGTACATACAATTAAGTGCTATATACATGTTACCTAATAATAGTAATAAATGGTTATGACATATATTTATTATATTCTGTTGTTTATACACACACACACACACACACACACACACACACACACACATATATAAAGTTAACTGTAAACCACAGTCTACAGGTCCATTAGGAGATATTTCAGAAGAAGGCATTGTTATCACAGGAGATGACAGTTTCATCTATGTTTTTGCCCCTGAAGACCTTGCAGTAGGATAACATGTGAAGGTGGAAGACAGTGATATATGATTCTGACCTTGTGTAGGCCTAGCATAATGTGTGTATGTGCCCCGGTTTTTAATGCAAATGTTTAAAATGAAAAAAAATACATATAATAGTTCAGGATAAACATTATTTAAAGTAGTAAAAGATTATTAAGAATATAAATTAAAAAAGATTTTTGTGTAGCTGTTCAATGTGTTTGCATTCTGGGTTATTACAAGACTCAAAAAGTTTTAAAAAATTTAAATTCATAAAATGAGTTTCAGTAAAGTTAATATATTATTCACAAGAAAAACATACTTTAAAATTAATTTAATGTAGCCAAGTTGCACAATGTTTATGAAGTCTATAATAGTGTACTGTAATGTCCTAAATCTTCAAATTTATTCATGTCTCACAAAAGCAAACATTGAAAGAACTGAAAGAAAAAATAGTGAACAACACAATAACAATAGGAGACTTCAATACCACACTTTCAATAGATAAAACATTCAGACAAAAGAATAATAAGGAATCAGAGGACTTGAACAATACTTGAGCCTCAACAAATTAGCCTAACAGACATATACAGAATATTTCACACAACATCAGCAGAATACACAAACTTCTTAAGCACACACACAACATTCTCCAGGATGCATTACATGTAGAAAATTCTAATGAGTCCATAAAAAAACTTTAAAGTATAAATAAATTCAATAAAGTTATCGATTACAAAATTAACATACCAAAATCGGTTGTATTTCAATGCACTAAAAATGAGCAAATTGAAAGACATTAGAGAAACAAGCTAATTTACAGCAGCATCAAAAATAATAAAATAATTAAGAATAAAGGTAAAGAGACAAAAGACCTAGACACTAAACATCACCAGACATTAATAAGAAAAATTTAAAAAAACAAAAATAAATAAAAGAATGCCTTTTGTTCATTCATTAGAAAGCTTAGTATTGCTAAATTGTCCAGACTATCCAAAGTGATCTACAGATTTAATAGACAAATGGAAGAGAATAGAGAGCCCCCAAAATAAGCTCACACAGATATAGTCAACTGATGTTATCAAGGATGTTACAAATGCACAGTGAGAAAAGGATTGTTCCTTCAACAAATGGTATTGGAAAAACTGGATATCTCCATACAAAGATATCAAACTGGACCCCTTATCTTATTCAAAAATGAACTCAAAATGGATTCAAGACTTAAGCATAAGAATTTACACTGTCAAACTCCTAGAAGAAAACATAGACAAAACTGTATTATATTAGCCTTGTCAATATTTTCTTAGATTTAACATCAAAAGCACAAGCTACAAAAGCTAAAATTAGTAAATGGGAATACATTAAACTAAAAAAGCTTCTGCACCGCAGGAAAAATAACCAACAAAATAAAAAAGTAACCTATGGGGTAGGAGCAAATATCAATCATATGTCTGATAAGGAATTAATAGCCAATATACACTAGGACCTCCTATAACTCAATTGAATTTTTAAAAAATCACAAAAATCTTGATTTTTGAAAATGGGCAATTGACTTGAATACATATTTCTCCAAATAAGACAATAGAAATGGCCAATAGATATATGAGAAAATATTAAAGATCAGAAAATTTCAAATCAAAACCACAATAAAGCTCATATGACAACTCATGCCTATAGTCCCAGCTTCTCAGGAGGCTGAAGTGGAAGGATTGCCTGAGCCCAGGAGTTCAAGGCCACCTCGAACCATAATCAGGCCACTTCACTCCAGTCTGGGCAACAGAGTGAGACCCCAACTCAAAAAATAATTAAAAATTAAAATCATAATGATGTATCATTTTATACCAATTAGAATGGTCCATACTTAAAACATAATAAAAAATTAGAAAATAGCTAGTGCTGTTGAGAATGTGGAGATATTGGAAAACTTCTGCACTAGTGATAGGAATGCAAAATGGTACAGCCATTATAGGAAACAATATGGAAATTCCTAAAAACATAAACAGTATAACTCCCATATGATCAAGCAATCCCATGTCTGCAGGTTCAGACAAAACAATTAAAAGCAGGATCTTGAGTACATGTTTACAATCCCCTATTCTTTGCAGCATTAACTACAATATCCAAGAAGTAGAAAGAATCGACAGAAAATGAATTTTTGAAAATGCTTATTAATTAATAGAAAATTGACTTTTTAAAAATGGGCATATAAAAAAATATTAATGAGTAAGTTAAAATTAGGAAATCTTATAATATGTTAACTACTGAATGAACCTTGAAAATATTATATTCAGTGAAATAGGCCAGTCACAGATGGACAAACACTGCAAGATTCCACGTATATGAGGTACGCAATACTCAAACTCATAAAAGCAGCAAGTAGAAGTTTGTTTACTATGGGCAGAGGAAAGGAAAATGTAAAGTTGGTGTTCAAGAGGTAAAAAGTTTTACTAGTGCAAAATGAAAAGGTTCTGAAGATTTACTGTGTAACATTTTGCTATAGTTAGCAATATTCTACTGAACTATATAAATAAATATTTACTTAGCAGGTAGACTCATGTTATGTGATATTTATCACTTTAAAAAAACACAAACTGCTATAATTGATACTTGTGTGTTAACTTTATTTCCAGTGATATTTCTGAACGTTTATTAGTTCTTACATTTTATTATAACTTTAAATATATATATATATATAATTATATCAACTGATAATAGAGACAATTTAATTATTTATTTTCAGCCGGACTCGGTGGCTCAGCCTGTAATCCCGCGCCTTTGGGAGGCTGAGATGAGTGGATTGCCTGAGCCCGTGGGTTCGAGACCCGCCTGGGCAAGCAAGACCTCATCTCTACAATAAATCAAAAAATTAGCCGGGTGTGGTAGCGCGTGCCTGTAGTTCCAGCTACTTGGAAGGCTGAGGCGGAAGGATCGCCGGAGCCCAGCAGGTCGAGGCTGCGG